>MU005570.1:1217844-1256100 GCA_010405425.1 Lentithecium fluviatile CBS 122367
AATAAGCTTAGAACAGCTATATGCGTAGATTTACTAGTATTTAAGTGCTTTAATAATTATAAATAGTTCCTTATTATAAATATTATATTATGTTTCTATATCTATAAGCTTCCTTAAGTAGTAAGCTATTAAGTGCTATTTTTTATTTCTTTCTTACTTTGCGTAGGCTCTAAGGGCTTAGTCGCTTACGTGCGTCTTAATTTATAACAGCTTATTACTTTAAAAATTAATAAGTACTAGTAGTATAATGTATACTATTTATAGAAGTTAGAAAGCCTTTTCTTATTTATTTCTCTATATAAACGGTACGTTCTTCTTTATAAGTTCTATTAGGGGTGTAGTAACCGCTGCGTATTTTTTAATAAACTATTAATTAAATCCGCAGAATCCTAGAAACTCTTTAATATATTTTACTGTTTTTAGTTATAGCTATATGCGTATAGCTTTAATTTTATCTAGGCTTATTTTAATACCTTATATGTTAACAACAAAGCCTAAGAACTTAAGTTCTTATACATAAAACTTACATTTCTTAGGTTTTAGGCGTAGGTTTACTTCTTTTAATATACTAAGTACCGCCTTAACATATTCTTAGTAATCCTTATTATGCTTAGAGAAGACAAGGATGTTATCTATATAAGTAATAATAAATATATTAAGGTGCTCTTATAATACGTTATTAATGAGTGCTTAAAATATTACTAGTGTATTAGTAAGTCTAAAGGGCATAACTAGATATTTATAGAGTTTATATCTTAATTAGAATGCTGTCTTTTATTCTTCCCCTTCTTTTATCTGTATAAGATAGTAGCTATCTTAGAGGTCTAGTAAGGTAAAGATAGTTACTTTTATAAGTCTGTCCCTTAGTTTAGCTGTATTAGGTAGTAGATATTAGTTCTTTATAGTTATTACATTAAGCTTCTAATAATCTATATAAGGCCGTAGTTCTCTATTCTTCTTTCTTATAAAGGTAAATAGGCTAGCTGCTAGTAATTTTAAGGTTTAAATATATCCTTTTTCTAGGTTTTTCTTTATAAATTCTTTTTTCTATTTAAGTTCTTTACTAGTTTTTACGTAGAGTAGTCTAAAGGGTAGTACTTTCCCTTCTTCTAGGTTAATTATATAATTCTAGGGTTAGTACTTAGGTAGGTTTACCTTTCTTTTTCTTTCCTAAAATAGGTACTTCTATTTCTTATACTATTTAGGAATGCTCTAAGCTATACTAATACTCTTATTCTTATATTTCTTAACCTAGTAGTTCCTACTAGTATCTTCTAAGGTTAATTTATATTTATTAACTTTTAGTCGCAAGAGTATATTAAGTTCTCTTTTATCTATTATTAGACTCTACTAATATATAGGTACTGTCTATAATATATAGTTACAGCATATTAAGGATATCTTTCCTTTATTCTATTTAATATATAGGTTATGCCTTCTTAACTATAGTAACCTAAGTACTACTTTATAACTAGAGAATCTTAGTATATTAAAGGTAATCTATTCTTAGTGTTTATTAATCTTAAGCATTACTTTAACCTTATAGTCTATTTTTAGTATCTTAGGTATTAGTGCCCTATCTCCTGCGTATAGGAGGTAAGATTATTATTTTTATTTTAATATAAGTCTAGCCTTTCTAGTAGTAGTAGGTAAGATATAGTTCTCTTATACCCCTAAGTCTATTATAGCTCTAGCCTTAATATTTCTAACTTATATAGTAAGTTTTATTAATACTCTATTACCTATAGCATTAAACTCTTAGAAGGCGTCTTCTTACCTTAGTTTTAGTTTAAAAAAGGTTATTATTTAAGTTTAGGTGCTTAATAGTTATTATTACTTTATCCTCTACGTAGTTTATATCTTATACTATATCTAGGATTAATTTATATAGTAAATACTAGGGGGTGTAAGTAAAACCTATTCCTTTCCTTCTTATAGTAATATTTCTTGCACATTACTTCTAGGCAGTTTTGCTATTTATCTTAAATATAGATGCTATCTACTAGCAGAGTGCATGCTGTGTTTTTTACGTTAGTTTTCTATAGGAAGTACTACGCTTCGCGCTTATCTTATAGGTATTTATCGCACTTATTTATAAGGTAATTAAACTATTTCTACTTATATTAATGTCTAGCTCCTAGAAAGTAGCTTTTATTAACCTTATCTTTATAGTATACTTTATAGTAGTTATCTACGTATATTATATAGCTTATACTTCTATATTTAAGGTTGCGTATATTAACATAGTAGCGTAGTTAATAGTTTAGTAGTTTATTATTATACTTTTATCTCTTATTTTAATACTTATAGTTATACTTTATAGTGTCTTTTATTTTTTAGATAGCTACGTAGAGTCTTCCTCTATTTTTCTCTATAGGCTTAAGTTTCTTTTCTAGAATCCTATATAGTAGAGCATCTCTATTGCGTAGTTATATCTTAAACTCTTTAAGAAAGTCCTATACTATAGGCGTGCCTAGGTAAGGTTTCTTTATATCTAGGTGCAGCGTTAGCGCTCGCTAGATAAGGTAGTAAGGTTCTTCTTTATTATTAAGTTCTTCTAAATCTTTGTATAGTTATTTATCTAGGGTGTTAGGTTATTCTATAGTTTCTAGATTAATTTTCTTAATCTTATTAACTACGTTCTATTTCTCTTCTTATTCTATTTTCTAGTTATCTTTTAATATAACGTTTAGCTATTACTTAACCTTATTTCTAGAATAGTAGTTCTTTATAAGGTAGCTAGGCTTACTATATATAAAGTATTTACGCGTCTCTACTTCTTAGAACTATAGTCCTATTAGAGGTTCTCTAGAGTTGCACTAGTATAGCTTATAAAAGCCTAGTTCTCTTATTTTTCTTTTCTTTAAGTTATTATACTAGATTCCTTTTATTAGCTAGTAACTATAATTATTATATTAGTAGTATTATAGTTAACTACCTATAGCTTAAGGCTTTATTAGGTAGCTATTAGGTAGCTTCCTAAAGCTAGAGCGTAGCTTCTATTCTTATTAGCGTAGTTCTTAATATAATTTATACTATTTAGCGTTAATTCTAATAGATTCTTTATAGAGATTTTTTAGAGAGGTAATAAGAGTTCTAGAGCGTAATAGCTCTTTATAGATTTTTAGTTTTAAGCCTTATTTATATATAACTATTAGAAGTACTTCTTTCTAGTTAAGCTATATAGCGTATTTCTTAAAGTATATAGTATAATTAGTAATAGAATACGTCTATTAGAGTTACTATATAGCTTATTTAGTAAGAGGTACTTAGTTAGTAATACTAAAAAGCTACCTAAGTTCTTTTTTAAAGTTCTTATAGTCTTTAATAATCTAGTTAATAGCGTTGCCTTTACGGTTCTTCTTAGCTAGGTAGCTTAAGAGGTATAGTTAAATCTAGGTAGCTACTTCGCCTTATAAGTATAATACTATAAGAATAACTTTCTCTTTACTCTCTATTTTAGGTTCTAAAACGTAAAAGTAGAGTTTAAGTTAAAGAATCTATTCTTTAAGTTTATTATAGTCTCTATAGTATAGGTCTAGCTTAGCTACCTTATTCTTAGGGTTAGTAACTATAGTAATACCTTTAAAGTTACTTATATTAAGAGTGTTTAATATATTACGTTCCTATAGGATAGCTAGTTCTATAAAGGTAAGTTAGTTTTTAGGTAAAAGTAATAATAGAGAGGAGGTTATTAGTTACGTAAGTAAGTAATAGGATAGTTAGTATTAAAGTTATAAAACTATTAAATTAACTATACTTAATAGAATCTAAATAATAGATTATTAACTAAGTTAAATACTAGGAACTATAGGGTTCCTGCTATTCCTATATATAGTAACACTATCCCTTTAAAGTACTGCTATCCTAAAAGCATAGGATAGTTAGCTATCTAGAAATAGTTAACTATCCCTTACTTAGTAGGATATTATAGCTTAGTAGAATAGTGTTATTACCTAATCTTAGTTACGGTGTTATAGCGTTACCCTATATTATCGCTGTCGTCCTATCCTTTCCGCCCTTTATTCTATATTCTTAGATCTTAACAATTAATTATAATTCTAGAGCTATTAATACGTAGTTTATAGAGGTATATTAAGTTATTAGAAGAGTTATTACGCGGGAACTGCGCCTTCTATAGCGTTATTATTATACGCGTTATAAAAGCGCGTTCGCGCGATTATATTAGACTAAGTATTTATAGGTTTAATTAGCGTAAGAGCGTAATTACGTAGAAGCATTATTTATAAAAAAATATATAGAAATAGTAGAGTTATAGGATTGTAAAGTTAAAGGGCTGCATAATGTTTAGTGTTGTTAATAGTTTGCTAACATATTAAAAAGTGTGCCATTATTTTTAACGGGGGGGTGCAAGAGTATCGCGTGCTTACGTGCGACGATGTTAATCCATTGTTATGTATCGTATCATCACCTAAGCATATTACAATATGACATGGTAAGATGGGCTGGCGTAGTTTTCCCCCTGTTTTTCCAATCCCTCCCCACCCCCCATCTGAGAGTTCGGGTCTAAACTCGTGATATCTCATCTTAACCTAGAGTTTTTTCGGTTGGTTAAAAGTGCAGCTAATAGCGCAGACTCAGAGCTTTCGAATGGATGCCATTTTATGGACATCCCAGAGCTCTTAGAGAATTCAAAGCGATGGTAAGATATTAGGTGGATGATGATTAGATCCTGCAATCCCATAAGCCCAATTCCCAGCTGTCCAGGCTGATGTTACATTCATTCGAAAGTCCTGAATCCAGGCTACTAGCTGCACTTTTGATTTTTGGCTGAGACATCGCGAGTTCAGGGCTTGTGTGTGGGAGATGGGGGCAAATTTGCAAAATCGGGGGTTAAAAACACGCCAGCCGGTAAGATGTACATAGCTTACACTGCTCGTGCCCATGCATGGCTTTTCTGGAAGGACCCTATGTATTCTTTACGCAATCATGTCGGCACCAGTATTTTCCCCATTTCCTCTTGAAGGTAGTAGCGCCGTTCCAGTATACATCCAAGCAGATTCTGCAAGTTGACCCGCATCGATCGATGTAGCTGGCGGTGGCGACGTAGAGTCACTCGTCCCCATCCTTGGCGTAGCTGTCGCCTTTCCGCGCAGCATGCTAGTAACACAACAAGCCGCAGGAAAAGCAACACTAAACAATGGTGATGAGACTCCATAGATTTGCTGTAGTCCTATCGTCCACAGCCCTTTGATATACCAAGCTTCGGAAGCCGACAGTCATTCTCTAGCCAAGACACAGAGTTGTCATCTTCAGGCCGCGGGTCTAATACCAAGGGCAGAACCCAGATCAGAATACAATCCAGAAAGATGTAAAGAATCAAGCAGGGACATCGCCAACCTGAAGTGGGAGCGTCTTAAGGTTGCAAAAGCGATCCCCTTCTTGGTCGTACATGTCGAGGATTTGCGAGGTTGTGAACATCATGCCGAAGATGATCGATCGGAATTCTTGAGGGAATCTGTTCGGAGGGAGTTGGCCTCAAGGCTTTCATCACTCAGACACAGCATGATCACGACGAGAGTTGAGAGCTTACAAAAATGCGAATGACATTGTCCACATGTAGAACGTGAGACACCTATGGGATTGCCTCCAGATGTGGAGGTTTCGGCCTCCTGGTCGGTGTGGGGGTTTGGGGGTTACTTAGCGATCGCAAAGTTGAAATTTCCGCTGGCAGCCAGTAATCCGGTAGCTTTCCCGATATGCTTCGGATCCGGGCCTATGAGATTGCTCGGGAATCCCGGGTCGAAAGGAATGATACCCTCCAAATACTCGATTTGTTGTTCCGTCAGAGTGATTTTCAGACACTTGATGTTGTCCCTCAGGTGCTCGACCTTCCTACCCCCGACAATGGGATACGTATAGGGATACTTGCTCATGACATAGGCCAGAGCAATAGCAGTCGGACTTTCAATGCCATGCTCGGCAGCGACGTTACAGAGAGCTTCGCTGATCTTGGCCTCATCCTCGGATTGCTCAGAGCCTTGGATGATTCGAAGTGTTTCGCCTTTTTGCTTCCGCTCTTCAATTGCTTTTTTCGATTGGAACTTGCCAGAGCCTATGGCACCCCATGGGGCGAGTGCCATTCCGAAATGGCGTGCCATCGGGATGATCTCTCGTTCGAAGTCGCGCATCATGACGTTCCACCGACCTTGGTAAATACTGATGGGGGTCTTGCCACTGGCGCGGGCGTAGTAGTTGGCGGCGCTAACGATCCATGCCGGGGTATCCTTTTGAATGGTATTAGTCCCTTCGCGCTCTGATTTCGTAGGAAGACACCGCGTTCACCTCGGAGCGGAGGGAGGTGGTTGTGCGATGGTCGGGCCACTTACGGACACGCCCAAGTACAGGATCTTACCTTGCTCCACGAGGACGTGGAGGGAATCTATGATCTCTTCAATCGAGGTGGTGTGGTCCCACCAATGCAGGTAGAGAATGTCGATATAGGAGGTACGGAGCTTTTTCAAGCTCGCCTCCACACTGAGGCGAAGGGCCTTCTTGTGGTTCCCCGCGTAATTGATTCCCGCCACACCCAGGTCATGCTTGCGATAATGTGTGGTATACTTCGTGGCGATGACCATTTGATCGCGGATACCCCTCTTCTCAAAGTATTCACCGAGCCAGGCCTCAGATTCTTCATCTTGGTAGTCGTTCGCGGTATCGATGAAGTTCCCCCCACTCGAGACGTATTCATCGAGGAGTTTGAATGACGCCGCTTTGTCCATGGAACCCAACACACTCTCCCATGCCTGGCCAATGCTCATGGCTCCCAGCTGAAGTGGGGAGACTCGAACTCCGGCGGTGGAGGAGAGGATCCGGTAGCGACCCAACTCGGTAGCCGGTGCCGTGGCGGGCGTGAGTATATGGGACATTCTGAAAGGTGAAGCTAGAAGACGGGGGACTGACGGCGAGACGAGAGGTTTATGTGGGAACGAGTTAAAGTGAGGAACTGACTCGAGCGAGCTGAGGAAGGCAGTTGGAATCACAGCGAGCTTAGGACTTTATATGTTCGAGGCTTCGGAGGCTGGCAGGGAAGACAATGGCCTGTACACGTCATGGGAAAATGCTCGAATCGTCCCAATTTGATCAGTTCGGTCGAATGAAGGCATACGCAAATTGCTTCAATTCGAAAAGTCGGTCCAACTGGCAGAAGGACACATCAGTGCTCCGGGGTTATGGACAATCTCCACTAAAGTCCGCTCACAGGACTACAGTAGCATCGACAGTCAATCTGCCTCTTCCCAAGTTTGCAGAACCAGGGACCACAATCTCCGAAGCGGGAAAGGATACCTTTTGGTTCTCTAGCCACGGGAACTGGGTGGCTGGCTCGTCAGTGGGGCACCTCCTGATTACGCAGCTTTACATAGTACCCTCTTCAGGGACCTTTTGACTTGCTAATGAATCATGAGGCTCTTTTGGTGGCGTGGTGGCTGAGTCATGCTGTGTACTTGAAGAGCACCACTGCTAGGCGGAGATGGATCAGCCACGATGCTCAAAGGCTCCAGATTTAATTTCGCTCTACAAACTCACTTGAGACCCCAGACCTCCGAGAGCCTAGTGGTATCGAACCATGACCGTTATACTCGGTTCAATGTATCGAACATGAGTCGATGTGGTCGCTAATTATGACCCTATGTCTTGTTACCTCCACGGGAAGGTATTATCAGAACGGGAATAACCCGTAAGTCCGATGTAGCCCGTAAGTCCGAAGAAGGTATTATCAGAACGGGAATAACCCGTAAGTCCGAAGAAGGGCCTACTAGACGTCCAGCATAGAGGAACATGAGAGTGGGCGTCAGAGGGTGGACGTTAGAGAAGAGACGTCAAGAACCGATAGCCGTACCAACTGCCGGATGGGATGGCGGATGAAATCCCCAAATACAAACACCGTCGCTATGCTGATCCGAGATGGAGGGAACTTCAAGACGATAACCGGCTCGGGACATCAGCAGCGTGATCGAAGATCTTCCACGTCAAATTCCAATCCGGGCGTTTGCAAACATGGCCCGTCTTCATGGAGTTGATATAGATGTCGCCCTCGCTATGAGGATGGAAGATCCCGGTTTGAGTGCAGTTGAGAACGGCCTTCATCCCTGGCGGATTCGTTAGACGGAAGGCTCCCTACCTGCGAACGATTCGAAGTTAGCAACAGGCTTAATGCTCCTGGTTCGGGGCGCTCGAGACACTGACGCATTAAACTGAGAGGATTGTCCGTGTCACTGTTACAAACTCTGGTAAATCCGAACTGGGGCACTCCATGGGGTTTTGCCCACAGTTATCTAAGTTTCTAAAAATCTTAGCAATCTGTAGCGACGTGTGACCCGCGGAACGCATCTAATTATCAAGTATTCGCCATGTTTTTCTAGGTACCAAGCTTATATGGGCTGACGGAGAATTAAGAGGCGCAAGCAATTTTATAGCGCGCTCCGAAACTATGTTAGATATTAGAGAGCAGTTTGTTATCTCTAATAGTCTAATTGTTTAAAATATCATCTCCACGGGTTATAACCAACTATGCTTTTAATATCAGCCAAGAAGACCTTTTCAACTCGAGTTGGCGTGCATTACGATAGCCCCTTTGAAACTTAAGTTAATAGGAATGCGCTAGTCCAAATGGAATGGGTCTAGGAGGAAAAATTGGGTTAAGAGGAAATAAAATACAGGGCAGTGACTTAAAAGATTCGCTAAATTGTTTTCGGCTAACCATAATTATTAATCTTTTTAATTAGAGGTACTAACCTAGGCCGCAATCTTATGTAAATTAACGTCTTACGGCCGCTATAGCGCCGTTAATATTATACTAGCTTTTATCTAGAAGATAGATAGTTTAACTAATAATAATTATAAACTAATATTACGGCAACGTGTATTACTGTTAAACGCTAGATAGGCAAGCATTAGATCTAAGGTAGTTAATAGCTACGTATAGCTGCTATAATGGCTTAAGACATCTAGATAAGAAGAGAAAAGAAGAGAGGCGAGGATCTAGCTATATGTTACGGTATCCTCCCTAGATCCCCTAACACTGCTAAGTCCTGTTCGTACTATTATTAGTACGCCTAAAATAATTCTCTAAACTTTACCCTAACTAGCAGTTAGTCTGCGCACTAGAAGCATAGACTACCCCTCTAAGTATTTCTACTTTGCACCTATTTTACTATTTCTATTCTATATATAACGTCTTATATTATCTAAATATTGCACGCAGTAATTAATTAGTCTTTACTATAAAAACTAAAGGCCTACTTATTACGTCCTTATAATATTATATTATATTTCTACTTCTAGCTATTATAGCTACTAACGCAGACCTAATATAATAGATTCTTACTAAACTAGCGTCTATCTAAGCTAGTAGTAAGGTAATTAAGGCTAGTAATAAAGTATTATAGTAGACTCTTACCTAGTAAGAGGCCTAATACTATAATAATATAGCTACCCTTTAATAAGAATTTAAAGAATATTTAGTTACTATTAAATAGTTAGCCTCTTTTCTACCTAAAGCTATAGTAAAGGCTAAGGTTTAACTAGCACTTATAACTACTTAAAAGTCTAGAACTAGCTTATCTCTCTTCTAATAGACGCCCCTAATAACCTAAGCTATTCTAAATATCTAATCTAAGAAGCTTCCTAACCTACTACTATTTATAGAAAAGAAAAAGAACCTACTACTTTTCCTAACTAAGCTCTAATATAAGCTTAAATAAAACTCTAACTAATTCTCTAATAAAAAGGCGTAATTAATTTATACTTACTTTTAACTTAAACGTAACCCTACTACTCTTATTAACCTATTAATAAAAAAGAATATTTATACTATAGAATAATTTATTAGGTTTCTTTAGGCTACTTATAGTAATCTAAACTATAAACTAACTACCTAAAGCTAACTAGATAACCTAAAGTAAGGAAATAAGAGTTTTCCTTTCTACTTTATTAACTTCTAACGCCTAATTACTAATATAAACCTAAATAAGGGCGCCTAGATTAACTAGCTCTGCTATTCTCTATTAGATAACCTTTACTAAGTAATAGTTAGTATTCTAATCTTCTTATTCCTAAATAACTATGCTAAGCTAATTATTTTATATAATAATAATATAAGGTACCTTCTAGCTTATTACTTTACTCTAACTACCTCTTAACACTTCTCGCTCTCTTATAGAAATTCTAATATAATAGAAATAGACTTAAGCTATATATCTACTAGATTAAAGAAGCGTAAGTACTATAAAAAGAAAGAACTATACTTTAAGTATAATAAATATAGCTATATCTTTTATAACTATTCTATTTCCTTTTCTTATACCTAAAATAATAGCGTTTCTATCTTTACCTACTCTACTACTCCTATAACTTATTAGTAAAAGAGTTTTAGCCTAACTATCTTACTTTATAGCTCTTTCTAATAATCCTACTAAAGCTATAGCTATAGAAGTTTATAAAAAGGCTTATCCTAGAGTTAAGTTACTCTCTAGGACCTATATTATATTAGATCTTTACTAACCTTTAGACTACCTCCCTAACTAAGAATTAAAAGTATTAAATTAATATACCTATCTTATTAAAATAGGGTAAACTTATTACTATAATCTAAGCCCTTATTAACTTAGAAGCTAATAGTATTAGATATATAAATTAAGATCTAGCGCGCTAATTAAATCTTTAACTAAAACTACTTACCTAGATACTGCACCTAACTAGATTTAATAGAAAATAACTTAAAGAAGGTTTTATTTTATATATAACTTCTGCTATAATTACCTACTATAGTTATAAAAAGTAATTAGAGCTATACGTAACTAATACTAGAAGATATAAGCTAATACTAGGCTAACCTTAGTTATATTAATATAAGGTTGCCTTTAATTACTAGAACTAAGTTCTAAAGTTTAACTTCTTCTAATGCTAGGCTAGGTGCCTGCGCTAATACTAATATAAAACTAGAACCTAAGAGCTTATTACTATAGGTACCTAGATACCTATAGGTAAAAGACTAATAGGAGTTTAGAGAAAGTTATTTCTAAAACTCTTATATAAGAATACCTAATAGTTACCTAGTACTAATAATAGAGAACTAGATATCTACTATATTAGAGTAGCACCTCTAATAATCCTATTCTAATAACTAAACTATAAGATCTTCGCTGCCTCTATAGCTAATATAGATAAAGCCTTAGAAAAAAGAAAGTATACTAACCTAGTAATAAAGGTACCCTGTAAGTACTATAACTTATTATATATATTCTCTTAAAAGGAAGCTAATAAACTACCTAAGAGATAATTATATAACTATAAGATTAAACTAATGCCTAGTAAATACTCTAGATACGGACCTCTATATAGTATATCTTAGAATAAACTAAAGGTACTATAGAAGTATCTTAATAATTACCTATTAAATAAATTTATCTAAGCTAGCTTATTACCTATCGCTTTCCTAGTTATCTTTATAAAGAAGCTAAGTAGAGGTCTGCGCTTCTATATTAATTACTAAGCGCTTAACGCCCTAATAATTAAGAACTAGTACCTAATCCCCTTACTATAGGAAACCCTAAGTTAGTTAAGTAAGGCTAGGTTCTATATAAAGTTTAATATTATCGCTGCCTTTAATAAGCTATAAATAGCTAAAGAAGATAAATAGTTAACTACCTTCTAAACCTAATATAGTTTATTTAAATACCTAGTAATGCTGTTTAGCTTAGCTAATGCCCTAAGCACGTTCTAGTATTTTATAAATAACGTACTCTAACTATACCTTAATATCTTCTATATAGCCTATATTAACAGCATACTAGTCTATAGTAATTCCTTAGCTAAATATAAGAAGTACGTCTAACTAGTGCTTAAGTGTTAAGATCTAAGAATATAGAATAAAGAGCGAAAAGAATAGAACGACAGCGATAATGCGGGGTAACGCCATAACACTATAACTAAGATTAGATAATAATACTATCCTACTAAGCTATAACATCCCGCTAAGCGAGGGATAGTTAACTATTCCTAGATAGCTAACTATCCCGTGCTTTTAGGATAGTAGTACTTTAAAGAGATAGTATTACTATATATAGAAATAGCAGAAACCCTATAGTTCCTAGTATTTAACTTAGTTAATAATCTATTATTTAGATTCTATTAAGTATAGTTAATTTAATAATTTTATAACTTTAATACTAACTACTCTATTACTTCCTTACGTAATTAATAACCTCCTCCCTATTATTACTCCTATCTAAGAACTAACTTACTCTTATAGGACTAGCTACCCTATAGGAACGTAATATATTAAACACTCTTAATATAAGTAACTTTAAAGGTATTACTATAGTTACTAACTCTAAAAATAAGGTAGCTAAGCTAAACCTATACTATAGAGACTATAATAAACTTAAAGAATAGATTCTTTAACTTAAACTCTACTTTTACGTCTTAGAACCTAAAATAGAGGGTAAGAAGAAAGTTATTCTTATAGTATTATACTTATAAGGTAAAGTAGCTACCTAGATCTTATTATACCTCTTAAGCTACCTAGCTAAGAAAAACTATAAAGGTAACGCTATTAACTAGATTATTAAAGACTATAAGAACTTTAAGAAAGAACTTAGGCAGCTTTTTAGTATTACTAACTAAGTACCTCTTACTAAATAAGCTATATAGTAACTCTAATAGACGTATTCTATTACTAATTACGCTATATACTTTAAGAAATACGCTATATAGCTTAACTAAGAAGCAGTGCCCCTAATAGTTATATATAAACAAGGCTTAAAACTAAAAATCTATAAAGAGCTACTACGCTCTAGAACCCTTATCGCCTCTCTAAAAAACCTTTATAAAGAGTCTATTAGAATTAACGCTAAATAGTATAAATTATATTAAGAACTACGCTAATAAGGATAGAAGCTACGCCCTAGCTTTAGAAAGCTACCTAATAGCTACCTAATAAAGCCTTAAGCCTTAGGCAGTTAACTATAATACTACTAATATAATAATTATAGTTATTAGCTAATAGAAGAAATCTAGTATAATAACTTAGAGAAAAGGAAAGTAGAAGGACTAGGCTTTTATAAGCTATACTAGCGTAACTCTAGAGAACCTTTAATAGAACTATAGTTCTAAGAAGTAAAGACGCGTAAATACTTTAAATATAGTAAGCCTAGCTACCTTATAAAGAACTACTATTCTAGAAATAAGGTTAAGTAATAGCTAAACGTTATATTAAAAGATAACTAAAAGATAAAAGAAGAAGAGAAATAGAACGTAGTTAATAAGATTAAGAAAATTAATCTAGAAACTATAGAATAACCTAACACCCTAGATAAACAACTATATAAAGATCTAGAAGAACTTAATAATAAAAAAGAACCTTACTACCTTATCTAGCGAGCGCTAACGCCGCACCTAGATATAAAGAAACCTTACCTAGGCACGCCTATAGTATAGGACTTTCTTAAAGAGTTTAAGATATAACTACGCGATAGAGACGCTCTACTATATAAGATTCTAGAAAAGAAGCCTAAACTTATAGAGGAAGATAAAGAAAGACTTTATATAGTTACCTAAGAAATAGAAGACACTGTAAAGTATAACTATAAGTATTAAAATAAGAAATAGGAGTATAATAATAAACTACTAAACTACTAACTACGCTATTATATTAATATGCGTAACTCTAAATATAGAAGTATAAGCTATATAATATACGTAGATAACTACTGTAAAGTATACTACGCAGAGAAGGTTAATAGAAGCTACTTTCTAGAAGCTAGATATTAATGTAAGTAGGAATAGTTTAATTACCCTATAGATAAATATAATAAACACCTATAGGATAAACGCAAAGTATAGTACTTCCTATAGAAAACTAACGCGAAAAATATAGCATGCACCCTACTTATAGATAGTATCTATATCTAGGATAAATAGTAAAACTACCTAGGAGCGATATATAAGAAGCATTATTATAAGAAGGAAAAGAATAGTTTCTACTTACACCCCCTAGTGTTTACTATAAAAATTAACCCTAGATATAGTATAAGATATAAACTACGTAGAGGATAAAGTAATAGTAACTATTAAGCACCTAAACTTAAATAATAACCTTTTTTAGACTAAAACTAAAGCAAGAAGATGCCTTCTATAAATTTAATGCTATAGGTAATAGAGTATTAATAAAACTTACTATCTAAATTAAAAACATTAAGGCTAGAGCTATAATAAACTTAGGAGTATAAGAGAACTATATCTTACCTACTACTACTAAAAAAGCTAAACTTACGTTAAGATAAAAATAATAATCTTACCTTCTATACGTAGAAGATAGGGCACTAATGCCTAAAATACTAAGAATAGACTATAAGGTTAAAGCAACGCTTAAGATTAATAAATACTAAGAATAGATTACCTTTAATATACTAAGATCCTTTAGTTATAAAGTAGTACTTAGGTTACTATAGTTAAGAAGGCATAACCTATATATTAAATAGGATAAAGGAAAGATATCTCTAATACGCTATAACTATGCATTATAGGTAGTACTTATACATTAGTAGAGTCTAATAATAGATAAAAGAGAACTTAACATACTCTGGCGACTAGAAGTTAATAAATATAAATTAACCTTAGAAGACGCTAGCAGGAACTACTAGGTTAAGAAACGTAAGGATATAAGCATTAGTATAGCTTAGAGCATCTCTAAAT
This sequence comes from Lentithecium fluviatile CBS 122367, assembly GCA_010405425.1. Taxonomy (NCBI): domain Eukaryota; kingdom Fungi; phylum Ascomycota; class Dothideomycetes; order Pleosporales; family Lentitheciaceae; genus Lentithecium; species Lentithecium fluviatile. Next base: position 1,232,563 of record MU005570.1, read on the forward strand.
AGTATAAGAAATAAAAGCACCTATTTTAGGAAAGGAAAGAAAAGGTAAACCTACCTAAGCACTAACTCTAGAATTATATAATTAACCTAAAAGAGAGGAAAGTACTACCCTTTAGACTACTCTACGCAAAAACTAGTAAAGAACTTAAATAGAAAAGAGAATTTATAAAGAAAAACCTAGATAAAGGATATATTTAAACCTTAAAATTACTAGCAGCTAGCCTATTTACCTTTATAAGAAAGAAGGATAGAGAACTACGACCTTATATAAATTATTAGAAGCTTAACGTAATAACTATAAAAAACTAATATCTACTATCTAACGTAGCTAAACTAAGGAATAGACTTATAAAAGTAACTATCTTTACCTTACTAGACCTCTAAGATAGCTACTACCTTATATAAATAAAAGAAGGGGAAGAATAAAAGATAGCATTCTAATTAAGATATAAACTCTATAAATATCTAGTTATGCCCTTTAGACTTACTAATATACTAGTAATATTCTAAGCGCTTATTAATAACGTATTATAAGAGCACCTTAATATATTTATTATTACTTATATAGACAACATCCTCGTCTTCTCTAAGCATAATAAGAATTACTAAGGATATATTAAGGCGGTACTTAGTGCATTAGAAGAAGTAAACCTACGCCTAAAACCTAAGAAATGCAAGTTCTATATATAAGAACTTAAGTTCTTAGGCTTTGTTATTAATATATAAGGCATTAAAATAAGCCTAGATAAAATTAAAGCTATACGCACATAGCTACGACTAAAAATAGTAAAATATATCTAAGAGTTTCTAGAATTCTATAGATTTAATTAACAGTTTATTAAAAAATACGTAGCGGTTACTATACCCCTAATAGAACTTATAAAGAAGAACGTACTATTTATATAGAAAAATAAATAAGAAAAGGCCTTCTAACTTCTATAAATAGCATATATTATACTACTAGTACTTATTAATTTCTAAAGTAATAAACTATTATAGATTAAAATAGACGCAAGCAACTAAGCTCTTAAAGCTTGCGTAAAATAAGAAAGAAATAAAAAATAGCACCTAATAGCTTACTACTTAAGAAGGCTTACAAATACAGAAATATAATATAATATCTATAATAAGGAACTATTTGCAATTGTTAAAGTACTTAAATACTAGTAAATCTACGCACACAGCTATTCTAAGCTTATTATCTTTACTAATTATAAGAACCTCCTAAGGTTTATAATAATAAAAGATCTTACGCTAAGATAAGTAAGATAGTCTAAAGTACTTAGATAGTATAAGTTTAGAATTATGTATATACCTAGAAAGAAAAACGAACGCGCTAATATACTAAGTTAATAAAGTAACTTAGCTAGAGATAAAATAATCGCACGCGCCGCTATTCTAGTATAAAATAAAGATAAATTACTTAGCCTATTATAAGAACTTAACACACTCCTTATAATAGAATAAGAAGTACCTAAAAAGTAATAAGAATAGGTTATTAAATAATACTATAATAACCTAATGTACAGACACTCTAGTATTATAAGAACTATAAAACTTATTTAGTATAACTACTACTTTAAAGAAATAAAGCAAAGAGTTATAAACTATATTTAGAAATGCGTAGACTACTAGAAGAATAAACATAGTACTTATACACTATATAGAGAAATATAAGCTATCTAGATTCTAGAAGAACTCTAGACTAATATCTTTATAATCTTTATTACTAGTCTACTAAACTTTAAGGACCTTGTAACTAATATATTCTATAACGTAATACTAGTAATTATTAACTAATTTACTAAGTATATAGAGATAATTCTATTCTATAATACTTACACAGTAAGACAACTTAGATTTATAATTCTAGACTAACTAGTTAGGTATTATAGAATACTAAGAATAATTATTAGCAATTAAGACAAGCTATTTATATCTAACTATTAGACAAAATTAATAGCACTTATTAGAATAAAACAAAAACTATTAACGGCCTATTATCTATAAACAGATAGATAAATAGAATAAATAAATAGAACTATAAAAACCTACCTAAAGATATATAGTAATAAACTATAAAATAATTAGGTATTACTATTACTAATAGCTTAACTAGTATATAATAATAAGAAATTAGAAGTAATAGAACGAACACTATTCTATATAAATTATAGAAGATATCTACATCTCTTTAAAAGAACTCTACTAATAAAAGTATAAACTAAAATAGTAGTTAATAACGCTAGAGACATACACAGAGCATACGAAGAGATAAAGAAAAATATATAAAAAGTATAATAAAAAAGTATTAAATATAATAACTAAAAATAAAAAACGGCACCTTAGCTAAAGAAGGGGGATAGAGTATATCTACTTATAAAAAATCTTCGCATAATATAATTAAGTAAAGAATTAAACTACGTAAAAGTTAGACTATTTTTAGTTCTTAAATAAATTAGTCTAGTAAACTATAAACTCTAACTTCTAAAAGATATAAAGGTCTACCTAGTATTTTATATATCTACCCTAGAGCTAGTAGACCCTAGAATACTATTATAAACAACGTTCTACTACTAGAAAGATAAGAATAATAAGTATAAAGTTAAAGCACTACGTAGGTACTATAAAGTAAACTAATAAGACTTCTAGAATAGTAACTTCTACTAGAAATAGCTAGTAAAATAGAAGGGTTACTCTAAGTTAGAAAATATATAGAAACCTAAAGCTAACCTATAAAACTATTAGTAACTACTTAAAGAAGTAAGACTAAGGTTTAATACTTATTATTATACTAAGAAAGCTACTCTTAGCTAGAGAGCAGCACTATTCTCTATAGTAGTAAAAAAACCTAAACTGCTAAAAATAAACTTTAAAGAAACTAAGAATAAGAAATTATTAAGAAGCTAATCTAATAAAGGATTAGAAGAAAGACTATTAACTTATAACTAGCTTAAGTTAGTAGAAACTATACCTATAGAAGGTAAAAATTACGTACTTAAATTATTTAATTAGTTCTAAACCTATAGTAAGGTAAAGTTATAACGCGCTATATCTTACTTATAACTCTTTAGCTCTACTAGTTTATACTACGCGTAAGTAACTACCTAAGTAATCTACGTAGTAAACTTCTCTATATAAAAAAGTACTAACTTTTTCTTATATTTTTTTTACTCTACCTTCTTCTACTTCTTTTTAGGAATAAATAAACTATACTTAGCCTTTACTATAATATACCTAGCGTAATAACTAAATGCTATATCTATAAAATACTATAAACCCTTCTTCTTATAATAACTATACTAAAATAATATCTCTTACGTAGCTGCGCGTATATGCGCTACTTAGAATTAACGCTCTAAGGTAAAAGTTTTCCTATAAGGCGCACACGCTTTATTAGTTTATTATTTCTTAGGTATAGTTAGTAAGGTCTATAGAATATAAATAAAGCGTAGAGCACTATAGACTTTATACTAATAGTTAATATAGTATAGAAGGGTAAGTAGGGGTATTAGGATAATTACCTAGAAAAAGAGAAGGTAATATTAAGATTTAAGAATATAGAATAAAGGGTAGAAAGAATAGAATAATAGTAATAATATAGGGTAACGCTATAATACTATAACTAAGATTAGGTAATAATACTATCCTACTAAGTAATAATATCCTGCTAAGCAAGAAATAGTTAACTATCTCTAGATAGCTAACTATCTCGTGCTTTTAAGATAGTAGTACTTTAAAGGGATAGCATTACTATATATAGGAATAGCAGGAACCCTATAGTTTCTAGTATTTAACTTAGTTTATAATCTATTATTTAGATTCTATTAAGTATAGTTAATTTAATAGTTTTATAATTTTAATACTAACTACTCTATTACTTACTTACGTAATTAATAACCTTTTCCCTATTATTACTTCAACCTAAGAACTAACTTACCCTTATAGAACTAGCTACTCTGTAGGGACGTAATATAGAGATGTACTATATACTTAATAGCAGCACGTCTAGCAAGCTCTATTAAATAATATTAATATCTTATATATCTCTTTAAGCTGTTAACTAGCTAACAGCCTTACTAAGCTACTACTTATTACGTCCCTATAGGGTAGCTAGTCCTATAAGGGTAAGTTGGTTCTTAGGCAGGAGTGATAATAGGAGGAGGTTATTAGTTACGTAAGTAAGTAATAGGGTAGTTAGTATTAAAGTTATAAAACTATTAAATATTAATAATACTTATAAGAATTTAAATAATAGATTATTAACTAAGTTAAACACTAGGAACTATAGAGTTCCTATTATTCCTATATATAGTAATGCTATCCTTTTAAAGTACTGCTATTCTAAAAGTATAGGATAGTTAGCTATCTAGGGATAGTTAACTATCCCTTACTTAGTAGAATATTATAGCTTAGTAGAATAGTATTACTACCTAATCTTAGTTACAGTGTTATAGCGTTACCTTATATTATTACTATTATTCTATTCTTTCTACCCTTTATTCTATATTCTTAAATCTTAATATTACCTTTTCTCTTTCTAGGTAATTATTCTAATACCCCTGCTTACTCTCTTATAACGTATTAACTATTAGTATAAAGTCTATAGTGCCCTACGCTTTATTTATATTTTATAGACCTTACTAACTATACCTAAGGAATAATAAACTAATAGAGCGCGTGCGCCTTATAGAGAAACTTCTACTTTAGAGCGTTAATCCTAGGTAGCGCGTATACGCGCAGCTACGTAAGAGATATTATTTTAGTATAGTTATTATAAGAAGAAGAGTTTATATTATTTTATAGATATAGCGTCTAGTTATTACGCTAGGTATATTATAGTAAAGGCTAAGTGTAGTCTATTTATTTCTAAAGAGAAGTAGAAGAAGGTAGAGTAAGAGAAATATAAAAAGAAGTTAGCGCTTCTTTATATAGAGGAGTCTACTGCGTAGATTACTTAGGTAGTTACTTACGCGTAGTGTAAACTAGTAGAGTTAAAGAGTTATAAGTAAGATATAGCGCGTTATAACCTTACCTTACTATAGGTTTAGAACTAATTAAATAAGTTAAGTATGCTATCTTTATCTCCTGCAGGTGTAGTTCCTACTAATCTAGGCTAGTTATAGGTTAATAGTCTTCCTTTTAATTCTTTATTAGATTAGCTTTTTAATAATTTCTTATCTTTAGTTTGTTTAGAGTCTGTTCTTAGCAGTTTAGATTTTTTTACTATTATAGAGGATAGTGCTACTCTCTAGCTAAAAGTAGTTTTCTTAGTTACGTTTATCTAGTATAATAATAGGTATTAAACCTTAGTCTTACTTCTTTAAGTAGTTGCTAATAGTTCTATAGGTTAGCTTTAGGTTCCTATATATTTTCTAACTTAGAATAACCTTTCTACTTTACTAGCTATTTTTAGTAGAAGTTACTATTTTAGAAGTCTTATTAGTTTACTTTACAGTACCTACGTAGTACCTTAACTTTATATTTATTATCTTTATCTTTCTAGTAGTAGAACGTTATTTATAATAGTGTTCTAGGGTCTGCTAGCTCTAAGGTAGACATATAAAATACTAGGTAGACCTTTATATTACTTAGGAGTTAGAGTTTATAGTTTACTAGACTAATTTATTTAAGAACTAAAAATAGTCTAACTTTTACGTAGTCTAATCCTTTACTTAGTTATATTATACGAAGATTTTTTATAAGCAGATATACTCTATCCCTCTTCTTTAGCTAAGGTGCCGTTTTTTATTTTTAGTTATTATATTTAATACTTTTTTATTATGCCTTTTGTATATTTTCTTTTATCTCCTTATATGCTTCGTGTATATCTTTAGCGTTATTAACTGCTATTTCTATTTATACTTTTATTAGTAGAGTTCTTTTAAAGAGATATAGATATCTTCTATAGTTTATATAGAATAGTGTTTGTTCTGTTACTTCTAATTTCTTATTATTATATACTAATTAGGCTATTAGTAGTAGTAATACCTAATTATTTTATAGTTTATTACTGTATATCTTTAGGTAGGTTTTTATAGTTCTATTTATTTATTCTATTTATCTCTCTGTTTGTAGATAATAGGCCGTTAATAGTTTTCGTTTTATTCTAATAAGTGCTATTAATGTTATCTAATAGTTAGATATAAATAGCTTATCTTAATTACTAATAATTATTCTTAGTATTCTATAATGCCTAACTAGTTAGTCTAGGATTATAAATCTAAGTTGTCTTACTATGTAAGTATTATAGAATAGAATTATGTCTATATACTTAGTAAATTAGTTAATAATTACTAGTATTACGTTATAGGATGTGTTAGCTACTAGGTCCTTAGAGTTTAGTAGACTAGTAATAAAGTTTATAGAGATATTAGTCTAGGGTTCTTCTAGGATTTAGATAGCTTACATTTCTTTATATAGTGCATAAGTACCATGTTTGTTCTTCTAATAGTCTACGCATTTCTAAATGTAGTTTATAACTTTTTATTTTATTTCCTTAAATTAGTAATTACGCTAGATAAGTTCTATAGTCCTTATAATGCTAGAATGTCTATATATTAAGTCGTTATAATGTTGCTTAATAACCTGCTCTTATTACTCTTTAGGTACTTCTTATCCTATTATAAGGAGTGTATTAAGTTCTTATAATAGGCTAAGTAATCTATTTTTATTTTATACTAGGATAGCGGCGCGTGCGATTATTTTATCTTTAGCTAAATTACTTTATTAGCTTAGTGCGTTAGCGCGTTCGTTTTCTTTTCTAGGTAGATAGTTAAATTTCTCTAGCACTCTCTTTCCTCCTATAGCTAGTAAGCGTCGCTGCTTTACTTAGGTTCAAATCACCCTCGGCTCACCCACCCCTTAGGCTGCTCACCCCCTACTCAGTTACGTTAGCCTACGCTCTACTAACAGCTAATCGTACTTATTTATAAGTCGGACATAACCTTACGATTCCGTTAAGTCTAGACAAGAGGGATGCTTAAAGACAGGTTTTAAACCGGGGCGCGTTTTAAAAGGGGGTCGGAATTATCCCTCAAGAACTAGGGACGAAATAGGCCCCCTCGCCACGCAACCCCTAGTATCCTATAATACCAGCGCCGTCTCTCCTTAGCAAGGTAGCTTATACTATACCTTTGCACTATAAAGGCATAGTCGTGCTGCTAGATTAAGCCTACCTAACTACCTTAGCTATCACTGCAACACTCTCGTCTTCTTAGCAGCATTACCCTTAGTTTTAGAACTTCGTGCCATTTTTTATTCTATTTTTCTTACTATAGCATCTTATACTATTAAAATGCCGCAGAAGATTTCTCTAGAGGCCTTCTTTAAGCGTGCTAGCTATAACGTAGCTATTAAGAAGAAGAAAGATGTTGTTAACAGAAAGTAGGTTCTAAAAGAACTTTAACTAAAGATAAAGAAAAACTATAAGCGCGCGTTAGAGCTATAGGGTTAGTAAGTCTATAATAGTATCTCTAAGCCTAGTACACCTTACTAACGTAAAATTTTAACACTAGATATAAGAAGTTAAATCTAAGGGCGAATTTAAATAATATTAAGACATCTAAGAACTACGTTATGTCTATTGCGCTTAGAATTAAGAGTAGGTATAGTAATAAAAAGCTAGGCTTATAGACCGTAGTCTAGTACTATAAAGACTTTACTACTAGCTAGAGGCGAGCTAGGATAAAGAAGGAACAGGAAAGTAAGGAGACGAATAAAGAGAGGGAGAAGAAGAAGCTAGTAAAGGTAATAAGCCTAAACGTAACGCTGTCCACCTTAAATATAAGTCTACTACAGCTATTTAGGCATTTTATAGCATTAGTACTAATTATATAAGATAGTTTATTAAGTATAAGCTATATAATATTCTTAAGCTACCCTTTAGAAAGAGACTGCAGCAATACAGCTCGCAAATTCATTTTTTTTACCTAGAAACATAGTAGTAGGGGAACAATTAGTTTATGCTTCTAAAGCTGCGGCGTAGAGTTAAGATATAAGCTCTTATTATAGCCTATGTTTTTAGCACTTTAAGAATTAGCAAATTCATAGAATTTACATATCGCCTTAAATCTAGTAGGGGCTTACGTTTTTAGGTAAGTCTGTCTTAACGTAGCCTGCATAAACTAATAGTAATAAGTTAAGAAACAATTTTTGCTATCTTTCGTAATAAGTGCAGTAACATAGAATTTGCTATATAACTCTAGCGAGACGCAAAGTGCATAACGTTTACTCTAGATAAGAGGTAAAATTAATCCTTATTACGCACGCACCTAGCACTAATTGCAGAATAGACTAGAGCACGCGTTGCATAAAGGTGTTAAGACTTACCCACTATTTTATAATCTAATGCTTATAATAGTTGCTATGTGCATAGCAAGAAATGCATTTAGAGATTATAAGTTAATAGATAAGGTTCTAGTACTAGAACCTCTATAAGACGAGTAAATAATTTAACTCTACTAGAATCTAAGCGTCTAGGACCTACTATTCTTTAAGGAAAGTAATAGGAAGATAGAGACTGCAAGCGCATTTAGCTAATATCTTTAAGAATAGGGCTTTCGTGCTAGCTATAATAAACCCTTAATAGTGCATAATTTTAGAGCGGAGGGTCTAATTCTTACTAGTACGTATACTGTTCTATGGCACTTTATATACCTAACTTATACTATATATAGATAGAAACTATTTATAGAATATAAGAATAAAATAGGGTAGATAGCATAACCTAGCAGTATATTATAATTATTACGCAGCCAACAATGCTAGAGTGGACGGTTAGGCAACCTTCTTCTATAATAAAGACCATCGCACAGATATTATAGACCTTTTCTATTCCTTGCTTATTACCTAGAATCTAGAGCTGTAGCAGTCGCTGCTAGTAGAAAAGCAGCACAAGCTTAAGCAGAGCGCTAAGTTTAAGGACATTAAAGCGAAACTTAAGGATCTTTCTTTAAACGACGCACTATTAAAGAATAAACGCAAGGAGTTACAGGCCTAGAAATGAAAGCTAATTTTAGAAGCACTTTATAGGTGTTAGGGAGAATAGCTAACTTAACCTATAAGTAAAGTTAACGCCTATAGAAAAGAATGCACTAGCTATTATAGAACTATATTTTAATAAGCGCGCAAACTTATGCTAGTGCGCGACCGTCTAGCGTCTAGCATATTTATTAAGGCTACTATACGTAGCGATGTAGGCAAGGCTATTCTTTAAGATCTAATTAAGCTCTATTTGTAAGAAGAGGAAGTAGCGTCTTAACTAGGTCTTAAGCTAGATAAATGTTACTATCTAAAAATAGGCTTTACGCGAAAGATTAATAGGTACGCAACCGCACCTATTATTTATAATGTAGCGTCTAATTAGAGAATTTCTAATAGTTAACTAGCTACTATACAGTAGAAACATATACATAGTTGCTATTAGAAGTAGCTTAAGAAAAGTTACGAGTTTGTAGAGTTTTACTTCCTCTACAGCGAATAGTTTGTTAACTAAGAGGAATAGAACGCTTATTACTAAGCCTATTTAGATAAGCCTAAAATAATTCCTATGTAGTGCAACCTACTAATCTACAGAGGAATACTTGCTACTCTAGGGTTCTATCCTAACTGTTTAGGTAATAAGCTCCTACCCCCTATAATGTAAATGCGGCAGTTCCTTAAGATAGCTAAATAGAAAGACTATATCTATAATTAGCATTCTAAAGATTCTAAGTTACTAGTATGCCCTCTAAGCAAGCTCTAATATAGAGAGTTATTTACGTTATTACAGGAGCTCTAGTTTCATCTTAAAGACGTCTACTATGTTAATTTTAGGAGTACTCTTAAAAGGTCTAGGTTAGTAGACGAAGGAAGACCTAGACTAACTAAGCAGACATGCGTTAGTAGGAGACAGCTGTTAAGATAGAAAACAGAAGATCTAATATATAAATTTATTAACAAAAGTAATATAATTTAGAACTAAGGGAAGAGGTTAACATCTTATCCTACTCTACTTAAAGCCCTGTCTTCTACTAGCTTAGGCTCCTTACTAATCTTAGAAATTATATTAGATTAAAATAAAAGCGAAGACGATACGCTACTGTTCTTATAGTATAGCGAATTAAAGAATAGGGTTAATAACAAAGATGCTCTTAGTAACAGGGCTAATAATAAGGATTAGGAGCACATTAGTAAGATTAACTATCTAGAGAGTAATTACCTATAAACTCTAACAGATAAACAGACGATATTACGTTTTTAGAGACTAAAGAAGCTAAGGTAAATAAGCTAAATAATATTATCTAGAGCATAAACTTTTATAAGGAGTTGTTGCCTAGACTTTAGCCTAAGTGCGCTCTAGCGGCGCGCTCCTAGTCTAACCCAGCTCTTCCTACCTAAGAGGACGAAGAAGACAAATATAAGGTTAAGAAAGTTCTAGAGGCCCGTATCTTTAGGAGAAAGCTTAAATACCGCGTGAAATGGCTTAGCTACGATAATAATCTAAAGTGGTATAACGCAGCCAACTTTAAGAATAGCCCACATAAGCTCTATGCCTTCTACAGGGATGATCTAACTCGACCCGGACCTCCAAAAAGGCTGGATCACTAGATGCAGTGCTAGGAGGAGGACAGGGACGCTAGCGACCATCCAGATAACAACAAGCCAATACATAGGTTAGTTAGGCGGCGTGGAAATCTTCGCTAAGGAGAAGTAAGGTGTTAGTGGAATGTTTTACTTAGATTATAATAATAAGACAGGCGTAGGCAGAAAGTTTTCCTAGATTCAAATCGTCTCAGCGTAGAGTTACCGTTGAGCGCAGGCAGTGTGGAAATCGCATTAGGGCCTTAGTATTGCTGCTAGTTACAGATACTAGTTCAACCCTACAAGGTCTTGGCCGAACTTATTGCTGGCTTTAACTTGGACTTCCCTAATTGTACGGAGGTGCCTAAGCCGGTGTTGGATGAATAGAGGACGAGGCGATAGTGTTATCGCGTTGTCCACTAAGATAGCATTCTCCTCCACATCGCCCTCATCCAACTTATGTCGTTGTCACTACGCTGAGCTTACCTGGTCAGGGGCCATTGCCCGTGTTGTCCTTCCGCCACAGTGAGCGATGGTTCATATTCGCAGGCCGGAGCGGTTGACATCGCTTGGGTAGTGGTGCCTGTTGGGAAGAGGCTGTTGGCGCGTTTTAGGACGGACGAGGCGGGGCGAGCCATTCGCGGATGACGGCGGAGCTGAACGTTAGGGGAGTGCGCGGGTACCAGATGCTTCCAGGATCGCAGCTATGCAAGGTGCTGGGCATGCGGAGCGAGAGTAGAGGGATGAGTGAGGACTTGACTGTTGTTCAAGATGTGGTTGCGCCGACTGGCGGATCCAGCCGCCGCCTAAGTAGCTAGCGCAGAGCACGTGGCGACAAAGTTTTCAACCCCAATAGCAAAAAGAGACCACCAGCCACAAGCTTGGCATTTAGGACCACTTAAGGAATATACGCGATGATGATTATGTAGGACGTGCAGGGCGGTTTTAATTAAAGGTTCCAACTAAGGTAGCAGGTTATCGTCTATTTCTGCCGGGTTCTGAAATGTCCCCTTTGATAAAAATAGAGTTTGGCAGCCTTGGCATTTAGGTACCCCTAAACTGGAACCATGACATCATAACCGAGACCAGGTGTCCTGCTGTCGCACGCCAAGGGCCAAGGGTAGCTCGCTTAGCGGTCCACGTGATGTCATTATTATATAACTTCAAGAGACTCGCTCTATCTCTTCTACATAGACCACACTTTATCATGTATATTACAACACGATAGACACCTCACGTTGTCACATATACATATACACAAAATGATATATACCAACTATAAGGCATCTATCTCCCCTACTCCCTTACCTATTTTCACTGCTATGTTTACAAACACGTCCAGTGCGACACTTATCAACCCAAAACACCATTGCAATGGGCAGAGCAAGCTCGCTGTTGCTGCGAAGCGAAAGTACTAAATGCTCTACACTGCTTGAATTATTGGACAAATTGGCGAGTAGATCTAATACTAACGAGCGAATAACGTGCTTAATCAGCTGACGCACGTCCTTAGCTGGCGCACGATTTTAGGATAGTCGCTACCCACAAAGTTAAAGCTGTACAGCGTATATATATTATAAAATCGTTAGATTTTTTAGAGTAATACTTAGAGGGCCTTAAGCTGTAATCCTAGCCTCTTATTAGCTACCTAAAGCGCTTAGGGAGGCGGATTTAACAAGTGCGCGTTAAGGGGCTAGAATTAGGCCCTTTAACTTTAATAATAGATAACTTAGGCTTAGCTAGCTTAATATCCTTTAGAGTTTCTGCTAGGGCCTTAAGGCGACGCCTATTACCCTTTTTAGAAGCTTTAAGCTCGTCGCGAAGTTACTTTTTAATTACCCTAGCCTCCTAAAGTTCCTAAGCTTTAAGAGCCTTTTGCTCGCAAGCCTAAGCCCTTTCTACTTTAGCGGCATCTCTCGCACGCCGCCTCTCCTTAAGTAAGGCGGCTTTTTAAAGCTTCTCTTACTCTTAGCGCTTTATATCCTTGCTCTTCTAAAGCTGTATTACCGCCTTAGCTACCTCTTTTTCTACCTAAAGATCGCGAGCTTTCTACACCTTATTTAGGGACTAAAAAATTGCTCTACTATAATAATTCTTAGGGGCTTTAAGTAGTAATGCCTTGCCTCGCTAGCGCTGCTTTTTCTTATTCTAGAGGGCCTCGCGGAGCTGCTTGTTTTTAAGCTAGAGAAGAAATTTCTACATAGCTATTATATAAATTATATAGCTAAGTTTTAACACCCTTTTATTATAAATATTCTTAATAACTTAATAAAGTAAGCGCTTAATTTTACGCTAGTCGCTTGCGCTAAGCACTAATAAGCCGCTGTTGCTTAAGGATAGCTGCTTATTACTGCTAGGCTCCTATTAAGCAAGGATTTTACTAGGATTAAAAGGGCTTAGCCTAGTAGCTTTAAACGCCTTCTATATTATTTTAGGGATTAAAGTAGAGTCCTAGGCAGCTAAAAAAAGGCGGTAAAAGTCCCTCTTAGTAATACTAGAGAGGCCCTAGTAAGCGTTAATATATTAGGTAAGGCTAAAGCTGTATGCGGCCGCGAGCGGCCTAAAGACGCAGATATCTAATAGCTAAAGCGTATAGGTACTGTAAGGCGGAAATATAGCTAATAGAATCTTATTATTATTATAATACTTAATAAAATCTATTATTACATAAGATTTATAGCTATTAAGGATTAAGAGGCGCTAGGACTACCTTACCTTCGCCTTTGTCTCCTAATTAAACACCTGTTTAAGCTAGCTAAGGCTAATATTATAATTTGTCTAGCCTAAAGGAGATAAGGAGAAAAAGGCCTTATCCTCTTTAGGCTTAAAATCCTGTAGCTAGGTGTCTTATATATTACTAGATACTACCTAATAAATTAAGCTTAGTAACAGCGCTAAGCTATTAGCGCAAATATAAGCTATTATTATAATCTACTCTTAGTTACTATCCTAGAGTGTTTTTTAAAGCTTCCTAGCGTTATATTAACGCTAGAAGAACACCCTTTTTAACTTAGCAATTATCCTAATAAGGAAGCCCTTTTTATCTATATTATATATATAGCGGCTGTTAATCTTATATTTAGCAATTTTATCCTGCAGGAGCTTAAAATACAGCTCGTATTTCTATCCTTAATTAGCCCTCTAGCGTACAGCGTTAATTCTAGAGGTCTATCGTAAGATAAGTCGGTCCTTGTAGCGCCCTATAAAGCAGTTAACCTAGCACTTGCCTACTTCCTTTTTAGCTATTTCTAACGCGAAGTTTTGTACTATTTGCCTTATAGGAGGTAGCCCGCGCTTATAAAGGGCCTTAATATACTCTACAAGGGCTAATTCCTGCGAGATGTTAAGGTTGCGACATTTAATAATCCTTTCTGCATTTAATTGCTGCACCCCGCGGTGGCGCTTTAAGAGAGTTAAGCGCGCAACGCCGTACTCTGCAGTAATGTAAGTATAATTAACTTTTTTGCCTCATTTTAGCGAATTGATTGCTGCAAGAGCTGCGTTAATAGCTGCCATATTGGCTGAGTTATGGGGTGTTGAAGATATTGCGATTTTTCGGCGAACTGTGCGCCAGGTGAGGACGTGCGTCAGCTGATTAAGCACGTTACGTCCCTAGTCGTACCCCACAGTCCTAGAGCTCAATTGGAAGGTGAGGAAGAGGCAGAGGAAGGCAATACGTATGCAGAAGCTCGCTAGCCTATACAAGCGTATAGGTGACTTGCTTAAGGAGGAGTTAGATGAGCTGAATGAATATATAGAGATTGGAACGAGTCTGCACGACTCCTAAGGCAATACGCAAATCAGTTTTGAACTAACTATATAGCCTTTACAGGCAAATAGCATGTTCCTGCTGCTGCGCTTAAATCTCCTGTATTAATATCACGGTGTAACGGGTATTGGGTACGCGAGTATAGGCATTCCGCCTGCTTGTAACCACTAACAATGAACTTGTGAGGACGCCTCTCCGGGGCGCCAAATGTGACTGGGACGCCTCTCCCGGGACCACAAATACGGGGACGCCTCTCCGGGGCGACAAATGTGACTGGGACGCCTGTCCGGGGCGACAAATGTGACTGGGACGCCTCTCCGGGAAGAGAAATCTGACTGGAACGTTTCTACGGGTATAAATATTCCAACGCGGGTTTAAATATGATTTTAGGCAGAAGAAGTCACAGTCACCAGAGGGATGATGGAATCGTCTCACGATATTCCTTATATTTTGATTAGAGTGATATGTGTATGTGGAGCTAGCCTCTAGCACTCGCTATCAATAACCCCGAAGATCGACTCGCGGCTACATATAACTAAGCTGTCTATCATCGGGAAGGTGGATGACTAAGCTGTCTATTATTAGGAGGTCACTATTCGGGGATCTTCAAAAAGCTGTTTTGGGGAAATTGCCATAAAGGGGGTTATATTATCCCTAGTGCTATTTATAACATGGTTCCAATTTGGGGGGACATACCGTACACAAAAAGCTACCTCTCCTGATTTCGCCATGGTATGTACTACTCTCACCGTCGCTGATGGGTTCATAGGCTGTCCCAGCCGCCCTACATCTTTATATCTATTATGCCACCTTCCCTTCGAGTCCGCTTGGTCTGAACCATATTGTTATTATGATGTACTCCGTTCTTTCTTATTGAACTGTAGGTGCGTTTAATAATTGGCGCTGGAAGTTAGGAATCTGCTCCGCCGCGTCTGTGCATAGGGTGATGATGTCAGCTAAGCAGGGCCAGAAACGGCTCTTCCATTGAGCGGTATCTCCTATTGGCTTATTTTATAAAGAGAAAAGTACTCATCTGGGTGGCTAGGCATCATGACATCATGTCATGGAAAAGTTCCAAAACGGGCCCCAGTTCAACCAATGACCGTGATGGTTCTGCGTATTTTTAAGGGTTCCGAATCTGGAGACGTGAGGGAGCAGAAATGGATTCTTGAAGCATCCGTCTGTTATTTATTAAGCTAGCTGGCCAAGAGGCATTTTAATGCTGATCCTCATTTGTTCTATTTCTTAGTTTACATTCTTTTATAAGGAGCTTGAAGCTGCAACAAAATTTCACAGATATGCCGTCGTTAACCCCTCGAGAACAAACAGCGCCTACGCATTATATGCCAATTCGGGGAGACAAATGGCGACCTGAAGAAGATGCAAGGCTCATGGAACTTCTTAGAGAGAAGGGACTGAACTGGAAAGACATATCAAAAGAGCTACCGGGAAGAAGTGGGAAGAGTTGCTCTCAACGTTATTACCAGTTTCTATCAAAGAGGCTCTTGAGTGACCCAAAAACAGAAAAGATCGTAAGATTATACATCCGGTAGGATCTAAGTCACGTTAGAAGTCTACAAACGCTCACACAATCCTCTAGAGAGAGAGCTCGGATGTGGGAGCCCATCGCTAAAGAAATGGCGCTTCCTTGGTCCACGGTAGAAAGTATATACTGGCAAGTTCAGAAGAGGAATGGGAGGCTGAGTCATTTAACACAAGAACTCGAGAAGGCTTCACCTCCCGGAGATAAGCATGGTCAGGTTTACATAGCGCGTCGAAAGAGATGTCTCAACTACTACCGAGGAAACAAATTACCACTATTCCGGACTCTAATCCAAATCCATAAACGAAAACAACAAAGAGCAGCTTTCCGGAACAAAATCGAAGGGGTAGAACTTAGTGATGATGGATTCTATACCGCGGATGAAAGACCTTAGCATATACGCTGCTGCACAAGCAATCGATTGTTTTAGGGAGCGCAACAATTTATAACGTTACCAAAATATCCGTGCCAAGATTCGTCACACCAATACCACTGAAGCGACTATAGAGTAGTATTTCCTCGACCTCGCAAAAATGCTTAAAAAAAGAACCGTCTACCTATTCAAACAGACAATAGTACAATCATTCAATGTCCTATATCTAGTGGGTGGGATTTACGGAACGTTCGTTCAAAGCCCGAGACAGGGGTTCACAGCCGCGCTTTGACGACGTCTTCGATTGGTTCGACCTAGTTCCAGGCACATGACTAGGCGCTGGGTCTCTAGGTGCACATACCACATCTAACTCCAACTTCTTAGATCGTCCTACTACAACCGAGCCTCAGCACGCCTTTCATATATCTCCAAGACGTTCTGTTTTCGCGGGACCAAGGTATGTGCCAAGGACCAAGCTGATGAGCTGACACTTAGATATTGATAGCTTCCCATAGTACTAGTCTAATACTACTAAAAGACATCCTCACTATCCCAGTCCTGCTCCCACACACTCTCAATGTCACTCTCATCAGCATATGGCGCTGGGCGCCATTGAGAACTCCGTGAGGGATGATATGCCTTCTCATCCGAACGATAGCGAGTGCGGGGTCTCTGGCGACGCTTGGTCTTCGCATTTCCCTCGCGATGCTCTTGCCTGGCATATGGAGCTGAGATTTCAGGCGCATCGAGAACAATAGGATTCGACGGCGATGAACCGGCTTGGAGCGCGTTTGCTTGCGGCCTAAACATTTTCCAGGCCCTCCCCGGATTCCTTCTTGACGACCGGCCTTTATAGCCCCTCTCCACTAGCCCAGTGACTCTGCGTGGATCAACCTGGTGCTTGTCAAAGTCGGAGAGGAAGTCCTTTAACCCATTCAACCGTTGGATGGTTTCGGGTCCTTTCGTTGGATCTTTGTCAGGATGGGCGATGAGCGCGGCCCTACGATACGCGGTCCGAAATTCTTTGAGGATGTGCCCAATGGAGTGGCTGCGTAATTTGCGTGGATCAAGGTCGAGCAGGTCGAATATGTTGACATCTTCGAGAAGAGAACAGGTTGCTTCAGGCATCTGGGGCTTCCCACAGGTAGAAAGAAAGTGTGCAGAAGTAGAAGAGCTGGTGCGCGAATCGAAAATTCCGGAATCGGGATGCTACCACCGCTTATAACTCGCTGCTGATCGGTGGGATAACGGAAGCACGACTACAAAGACGCCTTGTTGTAATCCCGTCGAGCCTCGGTGACCATATGTCGCCAATCACGATACGGCGTGTCTTCACGCATGAACAATGCAGTGCCCCTGCTAGACGGCCAGGATTGTAAGGCGCTCTTGAATGCCGGACGTGGCGGAGAGTGTAGCATGATGGTGGACGCCACACAATGCCAAGTAATGCCGTTCACAATCTATTCAGAACTCAGTGGCAACAGAGCCAGATACTTCGAGGGAAGACGGTTCGCCGTGCATAGCCACTCAAGGTACCTCCGAGGCTCTGTTTGCGCATCTAACCCTATCCATGTCGAAGCCCACATTTTCAGGGTACTATGTTCCTGCAGGAAGACGCCTCTAGTGCGGTGCCCCAGGCAGCTATCATCCACGAAAGGTATGCGGCCTGGGTGCAGCAACCACCGCAGGGATCAGAAACCACACAGCGATTCGAACAGCCCGCACCCGATGATTCCCCTAGAAATCCGCCGCTCGGTCCGTACAACACCTCCCGTGGTCGGGCTCCCCGCTGGTCTGGAGAGGCGCCTTCATGCGGCAGCGCTGCAACAGCCATGGCAGCGGACTGTCAAGTCCGCCGTCTTTGCCTGCGCCAAACCACAATGGCGAGTTGCAGTGATCCCCCGTCGCTGCCTATTCTCCAACATTTGAGTCAAGATGGACCGGTGACGGCACGAATAGGGCTAGTACTGGGAGGGCAAGCCTTACTGTAGCTCGCGGAGATACGACTGGGAACTTTGGCTGAGCATTCTCTTGGGTCTGTAATTTGTTATTCCCCACCGCATCTCTCAAAGGACACAGAAACGGAGGATATTACCGCGGCAGCTATTCCAACCTTCAAGAGCCGCGGCTTGTCTTTTTGGGCGCTAAAAGGACGAGGCTTCACGATTTCGGCATGATCGTCTCACATCCATGCTTCCACATCGGAGATGGCTAGCTAAAGACCAGGAGCACTGGTCCAGGTGCATTGAAGCGCATTGAAACTGTACCGGCCCTCTCTTCGCTAGCAGGCTGCTGAAGCGCTTCGCTACTATCGTCGTACGAGGCAGACTCGCAGCCCCTGTTTCCCCCTTCCCTCTCCTCGTTCTACGGCTGCTTGCTCCTCCCCTGCCGCGGGCCGTAGCAAGGCTTCCAAGGGATGAGAACGGTACAGTCATTGGCTGGCGCTCCTTGTTACAGGATGCAGCGTCCTCCCGTAACGGTCCTCTCTAACGCCTTGTGGACACCTTGCGGATCTATGTCGCGCTGTACGCCATCTACATTGCTGGCAGAAACCCTCCTTCACGGGACCGGGTCCGTACAGCGTTGTGCACACGATATGCTGGGCCCTTGGAAACCGTTTCCCCGATTTGGACCGCATACCCTACGCTCTTTTCCACCAGGTAGAGGCTGTGCTATGCCGTCTTAATGCGCCACGGTGATGGCAAACTTGCTGTGTCGCTGCAGTCATACGCCCCTGTCGCCGCATGAAGGTGTTGTCTCTAAGCCTAGGGATCCCGGCCGCACCGACATATCCCCCTTCATCGCATGCAGGAGCTGATGGCTCAATCGAGGCATGTAAGGCGTATCCTATAAATTACGATTTCGCGCTATGGTGCGTCCGCAAACAATGCCGCCTTTCTAGCACGCGTGCTCTCGGATGGAAGCAGGTTTTCAGGCCAATGACGAGTGTGCTTCTTTTAGAACGTCCCTAAACAGGACCCTCCTAATAATAGGTCGCTTAGTAATACCTATAAGGACTCTAACCTCGTTCGCCTAAATTCACATAGGAGTCTAATCGTGTGGCGTTAGATGCAAGTATCAGGCTTAGCACCTGAATTAAGAAAGAATGGGGAACTAGTTCGTAAAGAATCAACAACTCTATAATCAATAATTATCATCCTGACGATCCCCATGTGATAACGGTACCCGAAGAACATGTGTCCCTATACAGACGGATTCTTTCTTTTCAGGATCTCCTCAACCTTCACAATCGCCGTCTTAACGAGTTCGTCAAAATCGTCAAGCAACAGAACATTGTCTTTCCCACACAAATACTGGACGTTTCCACGGCGATGATATCCTTCCGGGCAGCAGACAATGATCTTTCCAGATTGGGAATAGCGGCCCAGTTCCATTAGTGAGACGTTGCCACTTGGCTGGGTTTGATTGGGCAGGAAATCTTTGGATCAAACTGGCTTAAAGCTTTGATTGGTGCAGACTGTTTCGGCGCATGTCCGTGCGTTCGGCAGGAAACGAAAACGAAGTCCTGTTCAAAGTACCCGGCCCCTGTCGGTTTCGTCGAAATTTTTCTGCGAAAAAGCCCGCGCGTTGCGCGGGCCTCCTAGCTTAACAATAATCATACGCTCAACGATACAAAACCCCCGCCAGCCATCTATATATATTAAAATACGGCCTATTTCGCGCTAGCTAAATAATAAACAGTGCCTCTAAGGTTCCTAAGTACATCCTTAAGTGCTAGGTACTTGCGGGCTATGCCGCGAGGTTGCGCGCGCTCTTAAAGCTTAATATAAGCGCGTACGCTAAAGCTTATAGGCTAAGCTATTAACGACTCTAACGCGCCTACCTAGGTAGTAATACACGCTTAACGCGTCTATCTATAAACTAGAAGCTTACTAATAAGTAGAGCCTTACCCTTAAGCGATTTCTTAACGTAATTAACGCGATTAGATTTAGTATACACGCTGGGCTAGTGTCTTAGCAGGCAGACGCGCTTCTTACAGAGGCTTACGTTAGACTGGGCCCTACCCCTACAGTTAGAAAACACTAGGCAAGACGCTGGCTATAAGGACACCTAGAGTATTGTTAGGTTAAGGCAAAGCCTATAGAGGTCGCTCGCAAGCTTACGCAGTCGCCTAAGGGCATACGCAGCTAGTTTTTAAAGCTCCAAGATGTCCTCGCTAAGCGGGGTATCCTAGCGGAGGACATATGGAATATAGACGAGTGCGGCGTCCGTATTGGCGTTGTAAAGAACTAGTACGTATTTACAAAGCATAGCAAGCAGGTGGTAATCCTACATAGCAATAATCGCGAGCTAGTTACGCTGGTTAAGGCCATCTCTGCTACAGGCGATTTTATTAAGCCTATAATTATTATTAAGGTAGCTACTCTTTTTAAGCACTAGGCTGTTAACCTGCTTAACAACTACCTCCTCTATAAGTTAGAAACTAGCTATAGTAATAACTAGCTTAGTCTTAACTAGCTACACTACTTTAATAAGATAACCTAAGAGAGAACCTAAGGCGTATAGCGGCTCCTTCTAATAGATAGCTATAGGTCTTACCTTACTAGCGAGTTTTGCACGTACGCAGAGGCTAATAAAATATAGCTCTACGCGCTGCCTCCGCATACTACCTACTTTCTCCAGCCTCTTAACGTAGGCTGTTTTTAACCTCTAAAATAGTATTATAGGCGGGTCCTTAACTACGCGGCGCGGGCGGGCGCGATAGATATTAATAAGGCGGATTTTATAGCTGCTATTAATAATATACGCCGTTAAGCCTTTTAGCTATTAATAGTTATAGGTAGGTAGAGAAAAATAGGGCTACACCCGCTTAACTTAGAGCGCGTTATTAAGTATCTTAAGGCGCAAGAGATAGCTTATAATAGTATAACTAATAAAGGTACTATGTTAAAAAGTATAGCGCTAGCGTTAAGACTCTTTACTCTAGCCCTCCGCTCGTTAGACGTTAAGGATAAGGATAGCCGCTCTGTCTTATACACGCCTACGCGGAGCGCTCGCTAGCCTTAGGCGACTCTCCGCACTGCTGCCCGCTACCTATCTATAGTTAGCTCTAGCGCCCTTACGCCTAGCTAGCTTAGCTAGCAGACCCTCTAATTAGTAAGAGAGCTAGCCCCGCAGGCTACTAGGGTTGCTAAGGCTCTCTAATAGACTCTTCCTGTTAACGTTATAGCTAATATTATGCGTATAATTAAAGGACTAGGGGCTCTAGCTTAGATAGTAGAGGGACTATAAGCGCAGCTGCTGTTCTCTTAAGCTGCCCTTAACGCCCGCGCGGAGCGACGCTAGCGCTAGAGACAAGCCCTTAACGTTAGCGGAGGTCCTATATACGCAAAGGACGCCCGCGCTATAGTTGTACGTTAATAAGAAGACGAGATTGTAAAGTAGGAGCGACTCCTTCGCGTGCGCTAGAATAAGGAGATTATAACGTTGCTTAATAGATAAAAGTGGCTACAATTAAATATACGCAACTAGGGTAAGAAGTCCTTAAAGCGTTAAGAAGAGGGGGTAGTTGCCTTTAAAGATTAGACAGCGTACATCTACTTGCCGGAGGACCTTTACCTTAAGGCTCTACGCGACGCTAATTAGCTCTATATAACTAAGGGATTTAGGTTCTATAATTAAATTAAGCTATTCTTAGTTATAGTTGCAGAGAGCTGCTTGCTAGCTTAGGGGCTGTACAATCCGTACACTTAGTACGTATCTTAGAAGGCTACCCAGGCTGTTAACTCTTAGAGCGAGCGCGACCTTATAGAGGACACCTAGGCGACTTAACACTACGATTTAGAGCTATATAGGGCCTTTGGGCTAGCTAGTAAGCCTTATGGGGAGCCTATAGAGCTCTCCAACGATGACGTATAAGGCAGCGCCCACAGCGATTTTAAAGAACTAGGCGGCGTAGAGGCTGATTGGGATTATTAAGAGACCATATTTTTGTATATTACACAGGAGAAAATGCAAAAACGCTAATATTAGCTGGCAGAATCAAGGTTTTGACATATATTATCGTTGAGCCATGTTTTATCGTTGAGCTGGTAGGCCCGCGCAACGCGCGGGCTTTTTCGCAGAAAAATTTCGACGAAACCGACAGGGGCCGGGTACTGGAAGATTGTGTGCCGCTATCTTTCCACGTTGCGAATCATCTAGGGGTTGCTGGCGAAGGAATATTTCTTCAACCAATAGAATTTCTCCGTCTCCCATTCTTCATGTGCCCAGAACGGGGTTGGACCACCCTTGCTTGAACTCCCGGCTTTAAGGAACATCTTAACAGGCCCGATTGTAAGTCATTGCATGTGGCCGCTGAATGGGGGAAAATCACCATAGCATCGTCTGCTGGAACTGGATAGCCTTGGGGTAAAGCTATCGATGTGTATAAATTGACGATGGAGAGCCTTTCCGTTACTTCTCAGCAATCAGCTTACGGAATTCCCTCCTATCCTGAACTTCGAATCAAGCCCCTAGCCATGTGTTACTATACCGACACAAGCTATATTCCCGCCAACTGTCCACTGAAGCACAAAATCCAGAAAAGGAGGGTCGATTCGTCCGACTGTGAGAAATTCAAGCAGACTGGCTTAGTGTGCGTTGGGGATGATCTGAAGCCGGCTCGTGGCCTAAACGGAGAAATTATCCAATTAGCCACCTACCATAAAGACACACCCTGTGAGAGATGTCTCTCGTAAGGTAAATGCTCCCGCACTTCTGGATATCCGAGAGGTTCCGTATCTCACAGAGCCCAGGGCACTACACTCGGCATATCTAATGCGATGGGACCTTGCGGTTTTGGTAGTGGACTTGGCATTTCACGGAACGTGCCGACCGTCCTGAATGAGAGCGGAAGATGACGACATTCATTTGTGATGGGAATGGCGAATACCTTCGTTAGCATTGGTTAAGATTATATAGCAATGAGAATGGTTCAATCGCTGAGAGAGTTGTCCATGACTTCGATCCTCACTCTGTTTTCAGCCGCAGTTTCCCCGCTGCTAGAGTCGCTCACCGCCTGGCGCACGTCCCCACCTGGCGCCCGAAAATCATCATGTACACTCAAATCGTTTTGAGGCTCTTGTGCCACACAGAATAGATATAATAATAAGATTTTTAAGACTAATAGTATTTGTAGCGATTGTATTAATTTAGCTTATTTAGATTATGTAAGAAGCTGTTTAGGGCAGCGTATTGCACGACTAGAGCGAGACGTTAGTAAATCCTCATTCTCTACCTTAATAGGATCCTGAGCAGCTATCAGAGGATCTGCTGCTAGAGAAGGCT
>MU005570.1:1257625-1285461 GCA_010405425.1 Lentithecium fluviatile CBS 122367
TGCGTGGTGTTGAGTAGCCTGTCATTCTGTACCTTAGAGGCACAGGTCCCTTGTACGCGTCGATGGCGCCGCGACAGCGTTGACTGGTTACAACCGTACAATTTCGCATAATCTGAATATTGAAAAGATTCTCTAAGCTCTAGTGAATTTAAAGCTTCAAGAGCTGCCTCGATACCTGCCATGGTGGATGAGATAGAGCGTTTTGAAGTTTGGATGAAAAATGGTGTTCGCGGGCGCCAGGTGGGGACGTGCGCCAGGCGGTGAGCGACTCTATGCCCAGTTAGGCGGACTCGCCTGACGTGACGTGTCTCGAATCTTATGTTCATCCGCTCCGCTCCGCCCCGCTTCAAACCCCCGAAAAACAAGGTCAGCTGTCCCCAGAGGCCCGCATTTCTTCCTATCATTGTCTTCATTTGCCCACCAAAGCCATAGGATAAATGCGCTGTTCTTCGGTGTGAAGTGCGCGGAACGTATCCGAGTCGTCTCAGCCGTCTGGCAAGTCCGCCGAACCGAGCTGCAAGGAAACTGCAGCCAAAAAACGGAGTGGAACCAAACTATATCAATCCAGCCCACCGCGGTTCGATCTTTTCCCCATGCAAAACCTGCCCTGAGTGTCGGCAACCCGCAGCCATTATCATTATTTCCAAACCCTAGCTTCCCTGCATTCATCGACCAGCGGAATGTACGAAAACATCAGTTGGCCGGAAGGGTTTGGGCGGCGCGACCTTGTTGCGTATGGCATATCTGGCCTGGTGGTCCTTGATCGAGCATCAAACACGGTCATCAAGTCACCGCATGGCCAGGACGACCAGGCGTCTATCGACCTCGAATCATCAATATATAAGCGACTATCAGCACAAACCAGCCACCCGGGGTTCCTAAAATTCCATGGTTACTACCAATCCTCTCCAAATCTGAGGGGAATCCGCCTCGAGTTCGCTCCCAACTTTACCGTGGAGAATTTCTTATCGAGACGTTCTGCCGAAGTTACACGAGAGCTCCGACTGCGATGGTCAAGGCAGATCTCAAACGCGCTTTCACATCTCCACGCTTTAAGCATCGTGCATGGGGACCTCACCTGTGCCAACATCTTCCTTGCGACCAATCTGGATGCCCGACTTGGTGATTTCGCTGGATCTTCAATAAACGGCTCGCCCCTAACGTACGTAATAAGGGCGAATCATAGATATCCAGGCCCGTTGCTGTCTGTCAAAGCGGATATTTTCGCTTTCGGCTCAGTTCTTTATCATATATGGACAGGAAGACTCCCGTACTATGACCTTGTGACAGGGTGTGCAGATGAAGACAGCGAAGCATTACTAAAAGGGGAAGAGGAGGTCATAGCTCGATATGCTCGTGGAGAATTTCCTAAGACTGAATTCCTTGGTGGGATTGGAAACATTATCTTACGATGCTGGCAAGGTGCATTCAATGATGCAGAGCAGTGTGCAAAGGAGATTGCGACACAAGTCTAGAATCACTCTATGTACTTTATGTTGTCACAACGACGGATCGTTTCCCTTGCAGCATGTGCCAGGGCGTCTGTACTGCGCCCGGGGAAGGGATTTAGCAAATGCTCCATATTGCGTATACGTCAGACGGGTGTTTCTGAGGGCGGCAACTTGCCACTTGGCGCATGCAGCATGAAATTGAGAAATAGATTTATCCATTCGTACCTCATAGTTCTCGAACACGCGGGTGATCTTCTTATTCCTCTAATTGCTTCAAGTCATTCCGTGCTGCCCGAAGTATCTACTTCATCTCGAGGTACAACTGTGGATTTAGATTTCTCCACCTCCCACCACCAGGGAAAACTTTCCTCCGCAATCTGTTCACGTAAGGGATCAACGGTTGAAAATACGGCGTGAAGTTTTCTTCCACCGCCTTGAGGAAATCTCTCTCGTCACCCACTTCCCCCTTCTTTATTTTAGCAAGCTCTTCCGTGCCGATATAATTCCATTTTTCGAATTGTGGTACCACCCTCTCTTTGTTTGGCCCATCATAGTGAATGCATATCCAGAAGAGCACCTAGAAGAACGACTCCAGATTGTGCATGAACGAATGTTTCTCGTCATCTAGAAGCACCCCAATCGCCATGAACGCCCGTGTGCCGGTCTTCCCCCGGGCTCCTGAAGGGTTCTCGCGCTGCTCCTTAATAGCAAGGTCGAGGTCGATCAAGAACGCGCGCCAGGAGGGATTATCATCCTCTTCGTTCATCATGAGATTGTTCGGTGAGATATCGCATTGTAGCATACCGGCTCGTGTGTGCAACGATTCAATGCAGGCTTCCAACGCAGCGAGAAGGCTAGTCCGGGAGCTTGCTTTATATATGGCCTTCCCATAGTCACGGACGATGACGCGACGATGTACCCGTTTTGCTGTCGCCCTTCCGGCCTTTGTTGGAGAGCTCGAACAGGTTCGCTTAGTAGGTGGCAACGGTGCGCCGGTGTAGCTAGAGAACCGCTTGCGCCCGGCGACGCTGCTGCTCCGGTCTATCCGCGAGACGCGACGCCCGGCCGTGCTTGGAGGCGGCATTGAGCTTTCCAGCCTGTAGTTTGTCGCTTTTGTTATGTCCAGGCTACGTCGTGCATTTCCGCGGATATCGTCGTCCTGGCCGCCCACGCAGACCGTCTCGTGGTGATAGTATCTCGCGACGTTGACCACGTCCTTGGCAGTCTCCTCGCGTTCCGGGAATTGCCATGAGTCCTTGATCACTAGAGATATTTGCAAATCATCTCCCTCGCGATGTGCCCTCCAGCAGGTTGTCGCTCGACCGGCGACACAGGGTACCCGTTTCACAACTTCGTCTATGACGAGCCGCTCACTGTGGTTGTCTCGTTCGATCTCGATATACCGCTTGTCCCCGGCTGTGATGACGGTGGGGTCAAATCCAAGTTGCTCCTCGTTCAGTCACAGGAACCCGAGCACGGCCGATATGAGCTGTAGTCCATCTTCGTTGATGTCGAATTGTTCGGACGCGATGCCGCCCAGTCGGTCGAATTCCCACAGCCGCATGAGCGACCCGCACAGGGTAAAGCCGAGCACGAAGCGGCGGCTGTCCTGAGCCGCGAACACCTCCCTCGCATATCGCCCCAGGTCAAGCCACGCTTTGGACGCTTTGTCTGCCAATGGATTGCTCTTGAGTTCTCCTGGTATGAGGATCTGCGACCAGTGGCACTTAGAGTCAACGCCAGCGCTCGGGTCGTCCACGAAGCCGACATCCAGCTTGCGGTCGGCGGTGGAGCCTTGTATAGGGTGGTGGGGCTGTGCCAGCGGCCGCCGTCGAGGCCTGGAGGCGGGCTGATGCTCTTCTGCGAAGTCCAAGAGCTGCCCGGTAAGCCGCGCAAACCAGCTTAAGACGTCGCGTTCTCTCGCGCTTGCAGGCCAGCCCTGCCAGCCGCTCTCCTCTCGGAAAGGCGGATTATCCCCTTCTTTGCGCTTGTCGAACACGGCGACGATAAGCGGGAGCGTCGGAGAATTGATCTGTACGACGTCGGCTCGCTGCTGTACATGATTTTAGGGTGGAGAGTTGGTCCCTTCGCGTTGTGCCGATGTATCGGTGGTTTTCAAAAGACCCTTTACACCCCCCCTGCACCTTGGCGAGGGCCGTGCAGAGGAACCTCAAATCGCTCGTTTTCCTATACAAACCAAAGTAACTCATCATTTCCATTGCCCGCAACTATCTATATACATTTAATCGTTTAAAATACGTCGCTATTAAGGCTCCACGCTATTCTAAATTAGGAAAATTATATAGAATGCTAGCAAAGAGGTTAAAGCAGGGCTAGCTAGGGAGACGACTCCTTCTCTATATAACGTAGCACCTATAGACGCTATTCACCCTAGGGTTAAACAACTACAAGATTCAGAGTTAAACTAGCATATTGCGCCCTACCCTATAAAAGATCTGTACGAGTTATAAGGTATATGGGCAGCTATATCCGCCGCAAACCTACGCCGTAGGCAGAGAACTAGCTCTTCTTTAGTATTAAAAAAATGTTAGTTACTACCTAGTTTTATAATTCTATATATTCTAGCTATAGTAGGGTCTCCTTAAATACCTTAAGGAGAAGCCTACCGCGTACTTTAACGAGATGAAAAACTTTCTTTATTCTAAGTATAACGTTAAGGTCTCTTTACCTATACTATTAAGAGTACTATAGGAAGCTTAGTAGTCTTAGAAAGTAGTTAAAAAACACGCTTAAGAAAGGAGTTAGGAGCTTAGAGATGCCTAGCAAATATGCTAAAAGCTTTAGCGTATAAATTAAATTATATGCGTAGATAAATTAGCCTATAACAAGAGAATAGGGGATAGAAAATATAGGTGGTCTCCTGTAGGGGTTGGTTATAATATAATCTACTTAGTAAAAAGAACTAAAAGGTAGAGCGTACTACTAGCTATAACAGTTAATAGTTACCTAGCCTACATAGTATTTTAAGGGGCAATTAATAGCAAGCTTTTTAAGAATTTTATTAAAAAGCTTATGCTGCCTCTCTATAATCTATACCTATTGCTCTAGTTAATTCTAGTACTTAACAACGCGTTAATCTACTGCTTAGAGCAGTTACGAGATATATATAAAAGCGCTAGGGTTATACTAGCTTTCCTTCCTCTATATTTACTAGATTTTAACCTAATTAAGCAGTCCTTTAAATCTCTAAAGGGCTAGCTTAAAAGGAATTATAATAAAGGTTTTCTTAACGATTTTAGTATATAGCTTAAATAGGCGATCTTAGAGACGTGTAAGAAGGATTGTACGCCTTAGTATTGTTACTATAGGTATATAGTAAATAACTAAAGCTTTATTATAATTTATACTCTTGTTTATAGTATAATTTATAGTTAATATGTTTACTACTAAAATATATAACACTTTGCAACCTACTACGTAACTACTATTCTATTTACTATTACTAAATTAAAGAAGCTATTTTATAAGGTTATTTAGAGCAATTTTGCTTCTTATTATATAATTCTAGCTTACGTGGTTATAGAGATGTAGGTTAGTAGGCAATAATCTATACATCTTAATCGGTCCGTACGTAATAAAAAAAACGCGAAAATATTATAACTTTTATTAACTTTTGTTATCCTAAAGTGCCGCTAAGATGTATTAACTAATTGCCTCCCCTCTCACTATAACACTATCCTGCGATTTAAAATTAATAAAATATAAAGAGAAAACTTTCTAATTAACCCTACTAACTAGCTCCTAAATTTTCTAGCAATTTAGGCTATTTTCTATTAAGCACTATAGCGCTAATTAAAGGTTATTGTTAAGATAAGACATCTTAGCAACATATATGCTACCTTCTTCCCCTTTATCTAACCTTCTTTACTTCTTAGTAACCTAGTTGTTATAAAAGTAGGCATATAAATTACCCTTAGGGAAAAAGTCCTTCCTATGCTATTAATATGGTGTTTTAAACTTTTTAATGCTTTATTAAATTTAGAACAGCGCACTAATTATAAAATTCTTTTCCTTCTACTACTTATTAATTAACCTAGGGGTTTCTATACCCTATAAGTTCTACTTATGTTAAAGTAGTTTATAAAAAGTCTCTATATAAAGCGCTCCTCCTTCTCCTTCTCTGCATGCTATATAACGAATTATTAGAGAACTTTTTTATAATCCTTTTTTATAAGCAGTAGAGATAGACTCTTTAGTTAACGCTAGTATAGAAATAGTAAAAGCTTAACCTTAGAAGTAGCAGTAGGAGTAGTTGTTGTTATATTTTACTAGAGGGCGCTAACAACAAACACCTTAAGTAGATCCTTAAGAGAGACGTTATTAGGATTATTCTCCTCTAGTTTTTTAATGCTCCTGTCTCTCTTACGCTTAAGAGTAATTCTTATATTATTAGAGGGCTCTTAAACTATTAATTTAGCCTTCTTAATTTCCCTATTCTATATAGTAAGAATATTATAAGAGACCTTAAAGTAGTTCTCCTACTAAGCTAGGTAAGTAGGAGACTCCTTTTATACCTAGCAGATGTTCCTGTAGTTCTTACAGTGTTTATTATTGCATCTCTACTAACTAATTATAAACATTAAGCTCCCCTCTATAGCCTATTCTTTAGCTAAAACTCTATTAAGAGCTTGCTTTTAAATTATAGTAGCTATCTAGGGTATATTTAGTTAATGTAACAATAGGCTAGGCGTAGATTCTCTACTAACTCTATCATCCTTAAGGAACAAGTTAAAATCAACCTTATATTACTTTCTCCCCTAGGTAGCTGCTATTAACTTAATATTATTAATAACGTGCATAAAATCAAGGTCTATCTTGTCCCTAGCCACTTGTTATATGCCCTAGTTCTTTTTTCCCTACCCCTTATAGTATATAGTTGCTATAACGTAGCTTACCACAGCGTGCAGCGTTACCTCTACTACGCAATCTACCTATTGCTATAAGAAGAATTTATTAAGATTATTGCTATTCTAGAGCCCCTAGTTAAAGAATTATATTAGGGGGCGCTTCTCTATCGCGAGAAACGCCCTCTATTAAACCTATACTTTAATAGGTAGGGGGTAGGAGGGGGTAGAGTTAGGGGGTAGATAATTAAGGTTATTAGCACTTACCTTCTTAGGGTTGTTAATTATAGGAGAATCGCGTATAAATATAAACTTAGCCTAAGCGTCTACTATAAGCTAGGAGTCCTATAGCTGCGCAGAGGGAGGGGGTAGCTAATTGCCTATTGTTAGTCGTAGGGGGGCTCGCGACGCGTTTAACGTAGTTTTTATAGTTTGCCGTTTTTTCGCCTTCGCAGACAGAGGTTTATTAGGCTTACTAGTATTTTTACTAGCAGGTTTAATAGGTTTATGTTATTTAGTAGCATTATTAGATCGCGCTATAGTAGCTGTAGCTTCGAGTCCTTGCTAGTAGGCTAGCTCCTTAGCCTTCCTCTTACGCGCCTTCCTTATCTCCTCCTAGCGTCGCGTTATGAAAAACATGTACAAATTGCCTAATTAAGTATAGAGCAAGGCTTTAAGGAATTATAAAAACGTAGTTATATAGAGTAGAAAACGTGTTGGTTGAATTTAAGTATCTAGTTTATATAGTAAATTGGCTAGTTGCGAGATTCTGAAGTTCTTGGAGCTTGGCTCCTGCCAAGGTGCAGGGGGGGTGTAAAGGGTCTTTTGAAAACCTCAATAATCGCGTAACGTCTACAGGGATGACAGCCCAAACGAAGACCCTGGTGACATTCCCGATGACGCGACTTTGTTGGTCCTGATGACTAATTCACCAACGGCGTTGTTAGGGTAATGGAAATGCCATGAAAACGTCTCCGCACCATACAAGGCACCCATTCTCTCTGTGTCTTTGCAAGTACCTCGCGGAGACTGGATGGTGCACATGGAGGACATAGGGTTGGGGCCATGATCTTCGCCGATATTCGTCTCGAAGGCATTGCCCGCGGATATTGTTTTTCGAGAATGTATTTCGAGGAAGTAGACCCTAGTGGATAGGTAGGCATGGTAGGGTTCGCCTAGCATCTCTCGGCTTTCTCCCAATATATGTTATGAGACTATGGAGTCTTGCTCGCATATGATTTTATTCTATCAGATACCCTGTACTAACATCCCAACTCATAAGAGCAGAGAGAACTGGTTCGGAAACGGTTTCGTCGCACTGTTCACCATGACGCCGGAAAGATTGTGGACTCTGTACACGTCTCCTATTTTCAAGTCTCATAAACCATAAGCTAAAGAGTTTAGGTTTTCAACAGCCCGGGAAAGCGTTGCGTACTACTCGTACTATTTTCATGCTATCTCAGTTCATCGCAGAAAGAGTTATGTAGATGAAGCTGATTTCACTGGTATCGTCCCAGCCTCCCATATTCGAAATCTCAACTGGACAACCGCTCTTCTGGACGTAAAATAAAACAGATTTTACAACGTTACTGTTTGATTTCAAAGGCACTCGTGAGGCCACTAAATCAAAAGATGGATCAGAGACAGAGAGAGGTTACAAAGTATGTGTCTACACCGGCGACGAAGCGGACTACCTACGCTATGCTTTAGTCACAGACCCGCAGTCGCCGTCCAAACAGCGCGCTTTATCGACCAATCCGCAAAACGACTTCGTATTCTCACCGTCCGCATCGGCACCCGCTCCGTCAGCTCTAGGTATGCTGCAGCCCTTCGCTGACCGCATGCACAGTCCCTCAAATCACGCAGTGTACGGCTGCACGCACCAGCATCCGGCAGTATCATTGGACACGCTCGCGTTTGCATTCTAGAAACCGTCACCATCCAGCCCTTCCGCACTCTCACATTCCTGATTGCTTTCTTTTCCACCGATTTATGTGTTTGAGCTTACGTTGTTCTAATGTCGCTGCTTTCACATTATGTAACGAGATTTCCCCCCCGTCGTCGTCTGTAGCCCGCCTGTGCCTGCATCTTCGCAAACCTACCACACCATAGGTACCTACGGTACGAGAGCAGCATCGCGCCATTCCGGGATGCAACCACGTCAAGCAGAACCTGCGGGGGATCGTCTGCAAACACCGCTCCCCACATGCGCGGAAGCGGGTGCTCGAGAGATCTTGCATGACCGCTTTCGACGCCAGATGATCCGTGGGAGGTGGTGTGCGAGCGCGACTCCTGAGTGGATACGCATCATTACACAATCGTGTTGCCTCTTTTCGCTTATCTTTCGAGCATCTGCGGTATCTCGTGGGCTTACCTTACCCATCGCTACTTGCGTCGGTGCCTCGCGCGCATGAGCATCTGGAGCCGAGTGCGGATATGTATGGCATCTGATGTCTGACTGGCGAGTACATACGCATAGGAGCCCAACCTAGCCATGCACTCTTCCGTCATACTTTTCGATCCACCTATGTACTCGCAGTCCCGTCGCGGTGGGAACTCGACCCCGCACGCAAATAGCCAGATGTCCCAGTGCGTTGGCATCGAGGATGTCGATGTGGTATATGTCCTCACCTATGCCGTAGTGTCGAGATAAGGATGCCGTGTTGACGCCAACGGCTTGTCTGCGGAACGGCTGATTCACGCGGCTTGTTCAACGCGTCCGGAGAGATCGGCGTCGCACGGAGAGTGAGGTTGCGATAAGCTTTACGGCCTGCGGGGCGCGGGAGTTGGGTTGAGGGGCCGCTGGCATTTATCCGGGGGGTTGCCTGGGGCGGAGGTCAGCGATGCTGAGAATGTGGTGGGAACGAGAGCAGCGATCCCCCACTGTTCTTGCCTGGGTGAGTATTGAGATGGACCATGGCTGGGCGTGTTAGGGGAATAGGATCTGGGCTGGGTGGGGTGTAAAGGTGGGTCAGGAATCTGATTGATGAAGGTAGTGGAGGAAAGGCATGGTAAGTTTTAGTGTGCTTTTGCGATCTGGTACCGAGCCTAGGCGTGGTGATGCTGATGGAAATTCGGTTGCTACCCATGGTAGGTATCTGGCACGCATTGGCGGGCGGCTATCAGGATCGAAAGCGAGGATCGTACTTGCTGCTCAATCCGTGCAATCACAACAATCTATGATCCTCGACCGAAGACGTACAAAGATATCCTTCCCTGAGATTGGCAGGGTCGCCGTTGGGAATGGCCTGCTGCAGATGCTGACGCCGGCTTCAGTCTTCCGAGCGTACTGATGCCTGTTACAACTTACTCCGATATCGGTGCAGTCTCGAACTCGTTTGGAGAGCTACAGAACTGTTTTTGGTTCCCTGACGCTATAATGGAGAATGTCTGGGGGAGGCCCTGCAGGTCCACTCTCTTCGCTCCGGAGGAACCCAGCTTGACACGACCCTGTGACCCATATAGTGGTCGTGAAAGAGCATCTGATGCAAAATCAGTCCAGTCCCTCCTGCATCCTTCCTGCACACTCACCAATCCATCCCAAACCACCTCAGTTCCACGCCCGTCCGAACGCATGCCCGCCAGCATGTACGCTCCCGAGACAACACGTTACAGACCATGCGCTCCCCAGCCATCTTGGATCCCTATTCCGAACCCGACCCCCGGCTCCCCCGGTCCCTTGACTTCTCAGTCTTCCCCATCCGCCATGTAACAGCGCACAAGGCGCCCATTCTGCCTAATCCGTCAAGCCCACATGGTCAGTTTCCACGGCGGCCCACTACCTCGGAACCGCTCGCCCGAAACCCATTGAAGCCACTGAGGACGCGTCTCGGAACCGACGCAGTGGTAGGCTGTGCGTGGTACAGAGCGCCTGGTGTGACTGTGCGACTGTGATGGAGGCGCCGGTTTGCAGGCTTTTGCGGGCAGTGATGCTGCGTGTTGCGAATGGAGATTGTGCTGCGTGTTGCGTTGTGCGTTAGGCCCGGCGGACTGGGCCGGCAATGTGGAGGCAGTGCGCGGTAAGTGCGTGGTTGGGTGTGGGTGGTGGCTGCGGCCCGGGTAGGTGGGTAGGGTGGGTGGTACGGCAGCGAGATTGTGGGAACCAAGAGATGTGGTAAAAAGTCTGGAAATGGCGGCTCATGCGTGCCCGTGGAAGTCATCTGGACCACAATTAGAGAAGGACTGGCAGAACATGGGTACACAAACCTCAGCTTTGGGGCTGCCGAGTGCCTCGCGAGTCGCTTGGTAGGCGTGGGTCCCAGAGGTCTGGAAAGGGAGCGTCGCACAGTGTGATTGAGACGGTCCTGGCGTCCTTCACTCGCGTGTCTGTATCCGGCCGTCCACGCCAAACGACTTCCATATCCACCGCGTCCCGAGAACCAGGTCCACACTCAGCGTGGCTTTTCCACATCGCCGCCTCCCTCCCCTTTCCCCTAATGCCTACATACGCGTACATTGTTACACACGGGCGCACCTGCACGAGGTCCATCTTGAATCACCCACCAGGGGCGTGCCAAACAGGGGATAAGAGACATTGCTGACGCTGGATGCACTTCATCACTCGTTCATCACATCGCCCTCTAGACGGGAACTTCCTGCCCAGGAGTCCCATTTATTTCCTCTTTCGAAGACAGGTGCAGATGGAT
This sequence comes from Lentithecium fluviatile CBS 122367, assembly GCA_010405425.1. Classification (NCBI taxonomy): domain Eukaryota; kingdom Fungi; phylum Ascomycota; class Dothideomycetes; order Pleosporales; family Lentitheciaceae; genus Lentithecium; species Lentithecium fluviatile. Next base: position 1,268,588 of record MU005570.1, read on the forward strand.
ATCATGCCGTCGCTACTGCTCAGCTTGATTGGGAGTCCTGTGAAACTTAGCTATGTACGCCACGGCGTCTGTGTCTTAGTTGGACCCCAAATCCTGGATGGGCACGCGGAGCCGGTGACAGACTCGCCAACGCCCAGTGGGATTTCATTGCCGTAACCGATCTCGCATACGATAGCAGCGGCATGGCAATATCCACTTTGCAGTTTTCATCCATTTGCCGCCCCCTATTGCTTCCCTGACCTGCCTCAGATGCCGGTTCGGCACAGGCAGGTGAACCGGCCAACTCCGCGAGCCGCCGAGATCTGTCGGGGCATGCTAGTAGTCTATGCAGGCGGGTCGGTGAGCCGAACAAGGTAGATGCCCCGAGGACAGAGAGACATCGACTCTGGCTCGGAATCCGATGCTAGCGGAACGTCAACCCCAACCGGCGCCCGCAGCCCCTCCTTCACGCCCATTTCGACCAAAGAGCTGCCCAACTTCCTCGCTGATTTCTTGATCGGAAAGCTCAAGGAGTACCAGGAAAAGCATCTGTACAAGTACATCGGTGCCGGCATCAACCAAAAGGCAGTCCAGTACAGCCCGCAGCTTCCTTCGCGACTATGGCAAGAACTAGACATAGTGCCCTTGGTATTGGACGACAAGCCGCGTCCGGACGCACTCAGTGCCAAGAGAGTCCATAAGCACATCTATGTTGATGAAGAAGCAGACACTATGGTCCGAAAGGCGCTGATGTATTTTGGCCCTTCCAGCCAGCCAAGGTTGGCCGTCGGTTACAAGAACCTTGTCAAGGTCGACTGCAGCGGTAGGGTCGTCATCTGCAGTGCTGACGACTTCCGCAATTCGGTCCGCGACCCGACCTGGAAAGCTACCATGAAGTACATTGAGTCGCTGAAGAAGAACAATGTTCAAATCGCCTTTTTCAACAGCACTCCCCAAGGTGGTGGCGTCGCGCTGATGCGGCACGCCTTGATCCGCTTCCTGCGAACAATGAAGGTCGATGCTAGCTGGTAAGCGTTGGTCCCAGCTATTGAGCAACGTAGTTTCTAACAGCCGATAGGTATGTGCCCAAGCCCAAGCCGGCCGTCTTTCGCATCACCAAGAACAACCACAACATTCTCCAAGGCGTAGCAGATCCCGAGCTTCGCCTTACGCACAAACAGATCGCCACTCTCGACGAATGGGCCAGGAGCAACGCCGAGCGATTTTGGCTTCCGGAAGACTGCCCTCTTGCACCCCGTTCCCAAGGCGGCGCCGATGTCGTCATCGTGGATGATCCCCAGATGCCTTCTCTTGTCAAGATCGCCAAACAGCAAGATCCTACGCGTCCCGTCATCTTCCGCTCCCACATCCAGGTTCGGGCTGACCTAGCTGACCAAGAAGATACCCCAACCTCTGAGGTTTGGAACTGGGTGTGGAACAACGTCAAAGATGCGGATGTGTTCGTCAGCCACCCGGTCCGCGAATTCGTTCCGAGCAACGTGACGGTGAACAAAGTAGGCTACATGCCTGCCACGACCGACTGGCTGGATGGACTGAACAAGCAACTCAGCGACTGGGACTCGCAGTACTACATCCGCAGCTTCCGTGCTGATTGCTTCAAGGTTGGCATGGACCGCCTTGCCTACCCAGCCCGCCAATACATTGTACAAATCGCGCGCTTCGATCCCGCAAAAGGCATCCCCGACGTCCTAGCTGCGTACGCCGAGCTTCGCCGCGTATACATGAAGGACACGCCCATCGAAGACATTCCACAGCTCGTCATCGCAGGCCACGGAGCCATCGACGACCCAGACGCAACATGCATCTACGACGAGACGCTCTCCGCGCTGGAGCAACACTACAGCGACATCCGAGAAGACGTCGTAGTGATGCGTCTCGGCCCCACGGACCAACTCCTCAACGCGCTCATGTCGAACGCGCACGTCGCCCTGCAACTCTCCACGCGCGAAGGCTTCGAAGTCAAAGTCTCGGAGGCCCTGCACAAAGGCGTCCCCACCATCGCCACCCGCGCCGGCGGCATCCCCCTGCAGGTCCAGCACCGCAAGTCCGGCTACCTCGTCGACCCGGGCGACTACCAGGCCGTGGCCAGGCACCTCAACGCGCTCTTCACTGACGCCACGCTCTACGACGAGATGAGCCATTTCGCCGAGAACAACGTCAGCGATGAAGTGAGCACCGTGGGCAATGCGCTTGCGTGGCTGTATCTCGCTGATAGCCTGGCCAAGGGCGAGACGGTGGAGCCGAATTGCCAGTGGGTGAATGACTTGGCGAGGGAGACGGCCGGCGTGCCGTATACCGAGGGTGAGGTGAGGCTGCCGAGGGGCGAGGATCTGGATCTTCATAGTCCGGTGGCGAGTCCGGTGAGGGAACGTAGGAGGAGCTGGAAGGCGCCTAGGGCGCCGAGGGTCGAGGTTAGTGCGGATAGCTCGTGAGTAGCCCTACGGCTGGAACTACCGCAGTAGCGAGTTTATAAGGGGGTCTCGTGCAGTGTGTATAATGATAACTTTCGGTGTCGTTGCGCTCTTGGGCGGCATTGGTCTACTATGATCTCGCGCGTTCTCTTTGCTTCGGTAATGGCTGCTTATGAGCAGCTCTTTCGATTTTTTGATGATGGAGCGTTTCTTAGATTACGAGCAACCAAACGAATTGTATTAGGTATTACGAAACGAACATCATGCAATCTACACCGCTTGATCTCCAAACCATCTGCGTCGAAGAGGAGGAAAAGTCCTGCCTACGATCCACTGCCCTGACAACACCACCCCCTCCCAACTTCTCCCCAATCAACCCCAACGTCCCCCATCTACCCCTCCGATTCCAACCGCGCCACCGGAGCAAGCGTAACCCCCTCCTCCCTATCGAACGCAACCCTATACCGCATCTTGCCATTGCCCTCCCTCCTGAGCACCCTCAAAACCTCCTTGTTCGTCCTCATCGCGCCGTCTTTCAGGAGCACCTGCGCCTGCTCCGTCTGCGTGACTTGCGCGAAAGACGCCCAGATGTTGCCCAGCAGGCTGTACTTTGTTTTCTTCAGGAAGAGGTATGTTGTGATGCCGCATACGAGCACGTGCGTGGCTAGTATGCCCATGACTGCTAAGAAGCCGCGACGTGATACTGGGGCTAGGCGCTCGACGTAGGAGACGGTTGTGGCGTTGGCTGAGGTGTCGAAAAGCGGGAGCCATGTATAGTAGGCTTGGCGTAGCACGGTTGTGAGGTGGGCTTGGAGAGCTATTGCGGGAGAGCCAGTGTCCTGCAGGGCCTCGTTGAAGATGGATGAGTGAAGGGTACTTGCGGTACGTGCCTCGTTAGCGATCGGTTCACAGTAAAGACAAAAGTGTAACGTAAAGGTATGCCACGCGGTGGTCACCGCTCCGAACACCCAAGGGAGTGTTGGGATTTCGGACTGTTGGTACACGGGGAATGATAGCGCATCGTTGATGCCGTATGATGGGTCCAGAGGAGACAATTCAAAGTGTTTTTCCGCCACAGCCTTCAGAAGATCTTCGCCGGACAATTGAAAGACACCACGCTCTTCTAGGGTCGCATTTCCCAGCCCAGCAGCTAGTTGTTTTCGAACCTCTGTCGTGTCGAATCCCTCGTTCTTCGCTTTGACACCGACGACTGGTTCTCTGCGGTAGGCGCCCTTAGAGAGCGTTACATTGAAGTCTTGTACTTGATGGATGGTATAGTCTGGAGGGCTGGTTTTCATCAGTCAGTCATCATCTCACTAGAAAGAAAGGAACAACATACAGTGCGTCGTAGCACAACGAGGTGCTAAAAATCTCTGACGTCTCTGGATATTCTATCTTAGTCCATGGACCAACGTACGTCGTCGCGTTGATCGAACGATTCATCTCCATGGAAAAATAAGTTGTAGTAGTATTGAGCACCAAATAGGCGTTCCCAGTTCCGACCACCCAGGACTTCTTTCCATCACTCGCTCCCCACGTGCCACCAAACGGCTCATCAGGGTATTCTTCCGAATACAAAGGATACCAGCTGTGCTGAAGAGATGCGTTATTCGCTGGGTCCAGAGCTGACAACAATCCGCCAGTAGTCCAATCCCAAAGGGGGCACAGTGTCCATTGGGGGCTCGAGGTGGGTTCAAAATCAGAGAACCAAGAAGATGGCAGGCCGCAGGAAAAGTACGTTCTGTTCATATTGATGGCCGCATTGTCGATTGGATTTCGTGGCGCAACTTCTCCGCAAATTGTACCGTCGCTGTCGGAGCTTTGTTCGTCGCAATTTTCCAAGGAAAGAAAGTGTGGCTGCGTGCAAGCGACGCGCGCATCGAAGGCGAAAGCCGGCCCTTCATAGCTCACCAAATTTTGTCTTGAGTCTTTATCCGTGATCGGCATCAAGGAACGAATAACAGTACCAGTATCATCGACTCCATCCTTTCGCTCCGCCGGAGCCGAGTACTCCCCGAAGGAGGGAAATTCTTGTGGAATCTTCGTCCCGTAGTCCGTCCATCCAATACTGGCGTACTTCGGGGGCGATTCGTCCGGGTCTATTATTGGAGCGAATCCGTACCGTACGCCCGATCCCGACGAGGAGTTGGGGGTGGAGATTGAAGCGATGTCGGATAGAAGAAGGGTTGAAGTGAACTGAGTCGCGAATGTTGAGAGAGCCAATGCGGCAAGTAGCGAGAAAGAAGCGGCGGATCCGACTTGTTTTGCATAAACCCATAAAAGCATGTGGGGACCGTTGTTGGCAAATCTCATGAATGAAATCTCCAACACGTCGAGTAGACATATGCCGGCTCCTTCGAGGATGAGTGAGGCTAACATGGAGGTTACGAGCCCAGCTTGCACGGAAACCGTAATCCTTAGGATGACTGCGGATAGAGTCACCGATCTGGTAACCAAATTGGCCAAAACAATCCTATGCCATATTTTGTTGGAGTCGTCGCTATTCCAGAGATAGGCCAGGAAAGCAGTTGTCGCGAGCAAGAAGGCGGTAGACACTATCGTTGCCGATATGAGATAGGTGCTAAAGCGGTCTCGTATAGACAAAGGCTCAGAGAATACGGACGGGACTCGCGTCTTCGAGTCTGCGCTGTCAAAATCACATTGTTTATAATGTGACGTTGTCGCAGACTCATTCTCAAGAAGCTGTAGGCGGAAGCGATCACCAGTCGGCGTTTCACTTGGTGATATGTCGGGGTATTCGATCGAGGATTTCCGACCTTTCAGAGAGCAGCCAGCGTTTTGTTCCATGGGGAGGTCTTTCCGTGGGCGTACCGAATAGAAACAGAGAGAATTACAAACTCTCCGTCCCTCGATAACAGCGCGAAAAGCACAGGAATATCCACCATGAGGATTCTCGCTTCGACGTAGTCGTTTTCGGCTTTGGTGCTTGAGACTTCGATACAATGGCTCACAACTGTAACAACGCGTCGAAAAAGGCCGGGCAGTCGTAGGACAAGGCTCAAGAACCTTCGGCACAAAGTATTAAATGCCCACGAGGCTAACTCGCCTCATCTCTTGCAAAAGCTCAGCCGCCGCCGCCACAATCTGCACCCTCGCGTGCGTCCGCCCAATTTCGAGCCAGAAACGTCAATCTCCAATCCCGCTTCCTGGATGCTGGATACAAAGAACTGACATCGCCATTGGCCGGCATCTCCATCCACCCCCTGTGGCTGGGCACCGGTGGCGTCGAGAAGGCAGCATGATTACCCAAAGATCCGAAGGGCTCGAAATGACGACGTAGCTACGGAACTTGCCGTGGGGTTCCTGGCATCGTGGAACGACCCGCTAGCGAGATCTTCCCGAAAGACAGCTGAGGCTGGCATGGCGCCAATGTAATCGGGCCTCTCTCAAGTGCGGACTGTGCAGCTGAAGACGTCGGCAGATGTGGCGTGGCGCCATAGCGACTCCCCTGTTTGGGAGGCGTCGAGATGGCAGTTGCACGGCGTGGTCGGCAAGCGCTTTCTAAGCACATTTTGGGCCTTGGGAATATGCAATGAGATGAAAGTGAGATGGACACGAGTGGTTGGAGACCGTAGGAGTGAATCTCGCCTGGAGGAGTGAATGTGAGGGTGCGAAACCAAACTGGGAGGAAGTCATTGCGCACGGGTGACCTCACTGTCCAATGAATCACCAATGGGCTCGCTAAACACCCGGGCCAATCGGCTTCCATGCATTTCACGGGGCGCAACTGCATCCAAAGCGTCGAACGGGTTGGTCGATGTAGCGAGTACGGGCGCAGTTTGCGACTTCTTCAACATCAGTCCGTTCATATCGATTTTGGTTGGCGGTGTTGGTGTGTTCCCTCTGGACATGGCAGAATTCTGCTCGCCTAATCGTATCAGTGCCTCCACCGTCCTGTCCAAGTTGCCGTTGAGCCCCTTCAGCACCGTAGCGTTGCGCTTGTCGTCCGGAAAGCCCATTTCCCTCAAGGTGGCCATCTTCGACTCCAGACCATCCCCAGAGGTCGTCACGTTGGAGCCAAACACGCGCGATGCCTTGTTCACTCTCGGCGGCGACGCGTCGTGCTCGCCGAACGTGCCGAGTCCAGGGGATACAGGGGGTGTCGCATTTCGAGGAAGCGTCGCACTCTTCTGCATCCCGAATCCGAATCGCTTTGTCGGCTTCGGCGGGAGCGGCGGCGGCCGGTCTTCCACGGAGCTCGAGCTGCCGGTGTTCGATCGTGTGCCCGGGCGGGAGTCGTTCATGAACACGCGCTGCTCGTACTTCTGCCGGATGAAGCGTTCCATGGCGCTGTCCACTTCGTCGACGTCTATTGGCATCTGCGGCTTCACGTTGCGCGGGTTGTATATCTTGTTCGACTCGGTGTTGCCAATGCGCTTCATGTTCTGCACGGAGTCAGCGCGCGGTGCATTGTGCATTGTGCAGGGGAGAGGGACGGCTGACATCCACCTGGGCATTGTCCCACTTGTCCATGCTCAACGACTTGACCTTCGATATGTGCGTGCCCAGCTTGCGGTGGAGGGCGCCGCAGCGCATGCACAGAAAGATGCCCAGCTACATGCATTCGACGTCAGCCATGGTCCGGGGGAACGTGCGGGGAGCTTGAGCTTAGAAGGCGGCGTCGAGACTGCGGGGAACGCGGGTACGGAAGGAGACATGGACATACGCTCCAGCTTGCCCATCCTGAGTGTCGTCAGCCGGTTGTCGCGCGGAAGCCGTCTACACAGCACATGGCACGTACCTGGGTTGCGCACGCCGCAGTCTGCGCACACGCCGTTGCCGGGGACGCTCTTGATCAGGTCTTGCAGCGCCCGCTCGTTGCGCGCCTGCTGGCGCTTGTTCAGGGCCGACGCCATGTCTGGTGTCGCGGGAGGGGAAGTCGACGTGGAAAGGGTGAGGTTCACTGCGCGGGCGGGAGACGGCCAGGGCGCACGAGACAACACGCGGGGGGTCAGGGGACGTCCAAGGTTGCTTTTGGCCGTGGGCCGTGGCCAGGAAGGGCGCTACCGACTCCAGATCTGGGACGCTTCCGAAGTAGGCATTGAAGAAACCAGGGACCCCGACGTATAGCTGTCCCAGTTCCTCCTTTAGCACGCCGTCTACATATTTGCGGTGTTCGGTAGAGTTCGCGAAGCTGCCCGTGTTGTGCAGCCATAGCGTCTGCTGGAAGGAGGTGGTGAGGGACGGGACGGACAGCGGAGGAGTCGTGGGCTTGGCGACTGTGAAAGCTGTGGACGCGACGACAGCGGCGTAGACATTATTCCAGATAACCTCATCAGGCTCGTTATTAAGAACCGCTCTGAGGAGGGGTATAATACGCTCAATGTCGAAGCTGAGTTGACCGCCGAGTTCAGCTCCAACAGATCACCAAATAGGTTTACGTTATTGCCTTTAGAAGGCAGCGAACGAGATGCAGGGAGAACCTGAAAAGCTGATATGAGGTCGAGGAGAGAATTTTTCGGTCCTGTTGATATTAGGAAATCTCGCGAGGTTGGTATTGAGCCGTACCTTCCCCACTAATATGGTACAATGCATCAGCGCCTGTGATAGCTAGGCCTCTGCATTTGGATTCAAAAGAGTCGCGAAAGGTATCGAGACCTTTGCCAATGGGGTTTGCCTTGATAACCTTCGATCGCGACTCATCGGCCATGGCGCGAGAGCGCAGCGAACGCTCGAGGTAGTCAATAGAAATGACGATGTGAACCGCAGTGAAATGAACGGCGAGGCAGACCCGTGGAGAGGGGGTGTCGAGGGCGGGTTGAGAGAAGATGCAAATCGGGGTATGGGCGTTTGAGTGAAAGATGGCTGGAACATGACGAGCTGACCGCGTGGCGCAGACCATGCCAAGCCGGAAATTCTTCGGAGCCGGAGTCATCACCACCGGCAAAAATGATTCACTGACCCCCAGTGAACCTTCCAGTTGGCGTCGGGGTGACTAGACCAAGACACAACACCCACGCAATTCAAACCCAGTCGTCATAAATATCCCTAGCATCTCAAATTCACAGATACCAGTGCGACGAAAGGCTTCGCACGGTCACAGATATATCAGCCACTATTGGTAAGTTACATCATCATGAATTTGCGCAAAAAGACGGCAACAGTGAGAATCCCAAGTTTTGGAATTAACGCAAATTATAGCACGCAAACGCCCACTCGAGACGTCAGCTGAACAGCTAGCATCCATGCCCGGCGCCCACCGCGACTGGGGAGCTATGGCGACGCAATGGCCTCGGGAGTTGACCTGACCAACCCAATCCGCGAGCACACTACACGCCTCAGCACCTACCTGCTAGGCACATAACTGATCGCATGAAGCCGTGCGCCACGTAGGCCTTGCTATTCTCCCTCCCTCTCGCCTACCGGGACCAGGTGCGCGCGGCTCTTGAGGTCCTCCATGAGCCGCCGTTGCGGAGTGAGGGCGGGTGGGGATCGATAGGGAGGGTGGAGAAGGCAGAGGGGAGGTCGGTGTCGGTCACGGGGACGCGCCAGTGACCCCACGAGACGCAGATGGGGTATTTGTCTGCAGAAAGGTACTTGTCAGCGGCGCGCGGCTATGGAACGCAAATTTTGGGAGTTCATGCGTCTTACCAACTGGCGTACGTGTGACTCATCTACCGCCGCAGAAGGATCTTGAAGATCTACCGAGCGATGGAACATCGTGTGCGCCAAGGATTATATTCGCGATCATTTTCGCAGATTCCACTGGGCTGCTCGTCGCATAGCGCCGGCTGATCCCCGTGGGATCCTTGCATAATCAGGGTCTTCCGCTCTATTCATCCATGTCATCTTACACCACTAGTCCACTCATAATGCTGCTGCCTAATTGCGGATCGAAAGCACCACGATCCGATCAATACGTAGAGCACTGCTTCGAATGAGGCAGACTTCAATGTCGGCCGTGACTTGTGAAGCCCCGGAAATGTGTTCATAGCATAGGGGATAAAAGGCCTCCAAGCACCGACGGGCGAGCCGGCTTTCGTTTGCAACTTCGCGAATATAATGTACTTCGTATCTCATGTCCCCGGCCAACAAGACTACTGCCTTGTAGTATCCGTGGCATCTGCCTTCCTCACTTCTTCAGTCAGAGCTGGATGGGCAATTCCCGCCCTGTTGGTTCGTGTTGGCACACCTGCCGTATACGGGTAGCGCAGTTTGGTCAGCCTCGGCTCGTTTCAGACTGCCACCTCCCCCTCGCCAGCGCCAAGCCCGGACCGTCAAACCTTCTCGCCAGCTAAACCGCTTTCTCCATTCGACTTCGCGCCGACACTCCTGCATCCATCCTTTGATCCCGTCATCATATATCCAGCACCGCACTGCGCGTTACGCTTCTCTCTCCATCCCAATGGCCCCACAGCCCAATTCTGCTCCCGCCAAAAATCTAGCACTTCCAGCCGCCCAAAATAGACGGCGTGTATCGGTCAAGAAGAACGAGTGTACGTCGTCGTATCTCTTGCTATACTGGCAACTGTCCTGACTCACACAAAGGTCGCATCAGCAAAGCTGCCCCGCCCCGTCGAAGTTCGCGTATCGCATCACATGTTCAGCAGTTGTCCCAGCAAAGCCGTAGAAGCCCACATCTTCAGCGCACCTGTCCTACCCAGGCAACATCCGATAGCGTCAAGCAAGCGAAGACGCGAAAGCGATCCCGAACCGACGAAGCTTCATCCGCCCTCCGTTCCCTCGAGCCGTCCGTAAAACGAGTACGGACATCATTAAACGAACCAAACGGGCAGCAGACTGCCAGTAGGTTTTCGATCGAGCACTGGAGCACAAGCGGACATTGGCCTACAGACGAGCAAGAGGCCACAATGAACCGCCATCAAGAGCTTGCCTTCGATGCGCGCGCAAGAAGACGATCGTTGAGCCGTAAACGCTCTAATGGCTCTCTAGCCTCGGACATGGTCCCGGCACCAAGCACGAGCAGCATGTCGCGAGATCAGAAGTGTGCTCCGTATAAGCATCCGCTGTTTGAGCGTCAACTGAAAGAGTGCGGCAGCTTTATGGACGATCACGAGCTTGGCATTACAGCGGAGAGCGAAAAGCTCTGCCGAGACTTACTAAAAGAACCTCAGCCAGTGCCTCAACATACTCTTTTCTCTGATGACAAACTGTTCAGAAAGACCTGTAAAAGGGTCAAGGGCGAGAACGAGACAAAAGTAGTCCGCGACATTGCACCATTTATCGTTCCATCGGCTGAGATACTAGCCGATCAGGGAGCCGAACACCTTACTGTTCTTCGAGAGACTACCAACGCATGCTGGGTCAATTCCGAACCCTTCCTTCAGTTCCCTAGTTCTTCTGCTGCTGCTGCTTCTTCTCGTGGACCTCGACCACAACCGGACTATGGACTTGGATTCGAGAGAGATGCATTTTCCACTGAACGGCTGCAAAAGCTTCAACCTTATCTCGGCGACCTCCTTAAGGATAGCTCCGTCATTGCGGCTACCTATCAAATGTACCTTCCATTCCTTACCAGCGAGGTAAAGTGCGGGGATGGTGGACTTGACGTCGCAGATCGGCAAAATGCCAACTCTCAGTCTATCATTTTACGTGGCCTGTACTCACTTTTCCGGCTGGTTAACCGGGAGAAAGAATTAGATCGGGAGATCAATGGCTTTTCCATATCCCATAATGACGAAGAAGTGAGGATCTAGGGTCACTACGCTGTTATTGATGAAAAGACTGCAAGATTCTACCGACATTTGATATCGAAGTTTATCTTCGCGCCGTCTGGGGAAGGAGATTCAAGATGGAAAGCCTATAAGTTCGTCAAGAATGTGTACGACTTGTGGCTCCCCAATCAATTCAAAAGAATATGCTCCGTCATCGATTCGCTACCGGTTGACCCAGGATCAAATGTCTCTGTACAGGACGTTGGCTCGTCAAGCTCAGGACTATCCCAACCACTTGAGGATTACAGCTTCAACGACGGACAAACAGCACCGAACAGCCTATCAAGCGTCCAGCCAGCCACGCCAGGCACCACGGTCGATATTGAGTCAAGCAATTCCAATAAAAGATCGAAAAGGTGAAGGGGTGGGATTGGCGTTGGGCTCTTTTCGCGCAATGCATCAAGAAATCTCTCTGACCTAACATCTACTTTAGAAAGCATCAAATATACTGCCCATTTCTCGAGCCTCCAATCCTTTCGTTTCATTGTACTCGAATCTCTGCTTGACATCACTTCTGTGCATATATAACTTTGCTCCAGAGCCATGGACCAAAGAGGATACAGTCAGCGGTGACTTCAAATCAGTCGAGTTTTTACTAGATCAGACGAATTACTGTTGGTTGCTATCGATGAAGTGCGCGCATTGCTGACGAGATTTTCTCCTACGCCACCGTCGTTACCAACAATCTACGCATATCACTAGTAGCACGTGAACTGAAGGCAGCGGAGGCTGTGGCTCATGGGCGGGCAAGGCTGAGCGCAGGGCTGGCCCCGCCCATGAATTGATAACGTGCCCTTGTGAGCGAGGTATAGATAACAGTCAAGCTTACTACCATAGCAACGTCGCAGGTTTCTCTTCAAGATGGACCGAATCAGTTGCATACAATCTACGTCGGGACTGTGTATTGGCTTTGTGGTTCACGGTTTTAGATCCTCGGTCTAGAAACAAGTACCTTGTCGCGAGCTCTATACCCGCCGGCAACTCCCAAGACCTAAACCTATGCTCGATCCTTATGAGGTCTCGAATCTCCGGGCCCATGTTGGCGCGGACCGAATCGTATAGGCAAAGCAGCGGGGTAGGGCGCGGTTTGACGGCGGACGTGAGAGGTACTCTGCGTCGCTCTCGGCTATACCGCCGTCACCTTCCGTCACCTCCAAATCCCCGTGCCATCCAATTACAAGCCGCCCTCCAATAAGTATGGACTGTCTACCGCTAGCTCTGCCAGAAGAGCGCCATAATTAGGGCTATCTTTCTCCGTGACCGTGGTCCGCATAAATGCATCCTGCGATCCTGAACACCAGACGTTGCCGCTACTACCTTCCAAACATCAAGTGAGGTGTGCCTGGAAACTGCGCCCCCTGGCTGGAGGGCCTTATGGGAAATTGTTCTGGACACGCTTTGTCAAGTTTTCCACGATACCCAGGGAATGGCCGGCTTCGTCCAACTCAAAGTCGCAGTTGTTCCGGCATGCATGAATCTCCTCCACCCAGCTCTACCATCAAATTCAGGCACCTCATCACCGTCCGATCCCAGCTCTTCCTTAAATCCATGCCTAACACTCCAATTATCTCCGTATGACATCTACGCATGAAGTCACCCCCCTTCTGCATGAATCCTAAGCCGCTCACCAGGTCATGGCAGCGCCGTGTTCGACCGTTCCAGTCACTGTCAGCACCCCATTGGCGTAGAGATCACGTCATATCCTCTCTCTTTGCTGTAATACCATGTCTCTCCGGTGGCTCGAGCTCCTCTTCAGGTGCACTGGATGTTGGCTCCTGCCTCAGCAGGTTGAGTAGTTCAATGCTCTAGAGTCTATACTCGCATGAATGTACCCTGATCCCACACATCCTCAATTCCAAGCCGGTCCAACCCAGTCTCATCGTGTGTGGACCCCGGCTAAAGTGATGGGTTCGGCGGTGAGGGCACGGAAATTGCACTCTCTGCTTAGGCTGTCACTCAGCTCGTCACTGGAGATGTAGGCTGATTTTTGCCACCTAGACATGGCTCGAGTGCTACCCAGCGTGTCAGGTTGTGCCCGTACTATCGAACGTGGAGGGAACAACCAGGACTTAGCCATATTCATTAACGGCCTGCATAGTTGGTGGAGGAGCATACGAAAAGTAACACAGGTAATAGACTATAGTGCCTTCTTACCTTTCTGCAAGGCTTTTAAGGCGTGGATAGCCGTTAGAGCAGGTGAGGTTTGGGCGACGAGAGATGGATGGTTGAAGGAGGTGGCTGAGCCGAAGGCAGCAGCCTTAGCCGAAACAAGGCTGCACGTGACTAGGAAAGTATAGCCGAGCGTCGAGTTCCCTAAACAGGCCCCTTCGTTCATGCTCGGAGGCTGTGCAGGTCCAGTTTTGGACCTTCCAATATGCACTTAGGCTCAGATCAGGGGTCTCCTGGAGCGACTCACCCTTAGCTCAGGTTAAAGCAGCGACTGCTCAGGCGGGCGACCGTAACTAGAACAGGTCGCACGAGAGAAGTTTGCCTGTCTCTATAGGTATATACATAATTTAGAACTTGTACTATCTAAGCACTTTAGACTATCTTACTTATCTTAGCGTAAGATCTTTTATTATTATAAACCTTAGGAGGTTCTTATAATTAGTAAAGATAATAAGTTTAGAATAGCTATATACGTAGATTCGCTAGTGTTTAAGTGCTTTAATAATTATAAATAGTTCTTTATTATAAATATTATATTATATTTCTGCGTCTATAAGCTTCCTTAAGTAGTAAGCTATTAGGTACTATTTCTTATTTCTTTCTTACTTTGCGCAGGCTCTAAGAGCTTAGTCGCTTACGTCTATCTTAATTTATAATAGCTTATTGCTTTAAAAGTTAATAAGTACTAGTAGTGTAATGCATACTATTCGTAGAAGCTAAAAGGCCTTTTCTTATTTATTTCTCTATATAAATAGTACGTTCTTCTTTGTAAGTTCCGTTAGAGGTGTAGTAACTGCTATGTATTTTTTAATAAACTATTAATTAAATTTATAAAATCCTAGAAACTCTTAGATATATTTTACTATCTTTAGCTATAGCTATATACGTATAGCTTTAATTTTATCTAGGCTTATTTTAATGCCTTATATATTAATAACGAAGCCTAAGAACTTAAGTTCTTATATATAGAACTTACATTTCTTAGGTTTTAGGCGCAGGTTTGCTTCCTCTAATATACTAAGTACCGCCTTAACATGTCCTTAGTAATCTTTATTATACTTAGAGAAGATAAGGATGTTATCTATATAGGTAATAACAAATATATTAAGGTGTTCTTATAATATATTATTAATAAGTGCTTAGAACGTTACTAGTGTATTAGTAAGTCTAAAGGGTATAACTAGATATTTATAAAGTCTATATTTTAATTAGAATGCTATCTTCTATTCTTCCCCTTCTTTTATCTATATAAGGTAGTAGCCGTCTTAAAGGTCTAGTAAGGTAAAGATAGTTACTTTTATAAGTCTGTCCCTTAGTTTAGCTGCATTAGGTAATAGGTATTAGTTTTTAATAGTTATTACGTTAAGTTACTAATAATCTATATATAGTTATAGTTCTCTATCCTTCTTTCTTATAAAGGTAAATAGGCTAGCTGCTAGTAATTTTAAGGGTTAAATATACCCTTTCTCTAGGTTTTTCTTTATAAATTCTCTTTCTTATTTAAGCTCTTTACTAGTTTTTGCGTAGAGTAGTCTAAAGGGTAGTACTTTCCCTTCTTCTAGGTTAATTATATAATCCTAGGGTTAGTACTTAGGTAGGTTTACCTTTCCTTCCCTTTTCTAAAATAGATATTCCTATTTTTTATATTATTTTAGGATGCTAGAAGCTATACTATTACTTATATCCTTATATTTCTTAACCTAGTAGTTCTTACTAGCGTCTTCTAAGGTTAATTTATATTTATTAACTTCTAGTTATAAGAGTATATTAAGTTCTCTCTTATCTAATATTAAACTTTACTAATATATAGGTACTGCCTGTAATATATAGTTACAGCGTGTTAAGGATATTCTTTCTTTATCCTATTTAATATATAGGTTATACCTTCTTAACTATAGTAACCTAAGTACTACTTTATAACTAAAGAATCTTAGTATATTAAAGGTAATCTATTCTTAGTATTTATTAATCTTAAGCGTTACTTTAACCTTATAGTCTATTCTTAGTATCTTAGGTATTAGTACCCTATCTCCTGCGTATAAGAGGTAAGATTATTATTTTTATCTTAATATAAGTCTAGCTTTTCTAGTAGTAGTAGGTAAGATATAGTTCTCTTATACCCCTAAGTCTATTATAGCTCTAGCCTTAATATTTCTAACTTAGATAGTAAGTTTTATTAATGCTCTATTACCTATAGCATTAAATTCGTAGAAGGCGTCTTCTCGCCTTAGTTTTAGTCTAAAAAAGATTATTATCTAAGTTTAGGAGCTTAATAGTTATTATTACTTCGCCCTCTGTATAGCTTATACCTTATACTATATCTAGAGTTAATTTATATAGTAAACACTAGGGGGTGTAAGTAGAAACCGTTTCTTTTCTTTTTATTATAATGTTTCTTGCATATCGCTCCTAGGTAGTTTTACTATTTATCTTAGATGCAGATGCCATCTACGAGTAGAGTGCATACTATGTTTTCTATATTAGTTTTCTATAGAAAGTACTATGCTTTACGTTTATCCTATAGGTGTTTATTACACTTATTTATAAGGTAATTAAACTATTCCTACTTATATTAATGTCTAGCTTCTAGAAAGTAGCTTCTATTAACCTTATCTGTATAGTATACTTTATAGTAGTTATCTACGCATATTATATAGCTTATACTTTTATATTTAGAATTACATACATTAACGTAGTAGCGTAGTTAATAGTTTAGTTACTTATTATTATACTTCTATTTCTTATTTTAATACTTATAGTTATACTTTATAGTGTCTTCTATCTCCTAGGTAACTATACAGAGTCTTCCTCTATTTTCTTCTATAGGTTTAAGTTTCTCTTCTAGAATTCTATATAGTAAAGTATCTCTATCGCGTAGTTATATCTTAAACTTCTTAAGGAAGTCTTATACTATAGGCGTGCCTAGGTAAGGTTCCTTTATATCTAAATACGGCGTTAGTGCTTGCTAGATAGGGTAATAAGGTTCTTCCTTATTATTAAGTTCTTCTAGATCTTTATATAGTTATTTATCTAGGGTGTCTAGTTATTCTATTATCCCTAAATTAATTCTTTTAATTATATTAACTACGTCCTATTCTTCTTCCTCTATTTTCTAGTTATCTTTTATTATAATATTTAGCTATTATTTAACTTTATTTCTAGAATAGTAGTTCTTTATAAGGTAGCTAGGCTTACTATATATAAAGTATTTACGCGTCTCTACTTCTTAAAACTATAGTCCTATTAGAGGTTCTCTAGAGTTACGTTAGTAAGGCTTATAAAAGCCTAATCCTTCTAATTTTCTTTTCTCTAAGTTATTATACTAGATTCCTTCTATTAGCTAATAACTATAATTATTATATTAGTAGCATTATAGTTAACTGCCTAAGGCCTAAGGCTTTACTAGATAGCTATTAGGTAGCTTTCTAAAGCTAGAGCGCAGCTTCTATCCTTATTAGCGTAGTTCTTAATATAATTTATACTATTTAGCGTTAATTCTAATAGATTCTTTATAAAGGTTCTTTAGAGAGGCGATAAGGTTTCTAGAGCATAGTAGCTCTTTATAGATTTTTAGTTTTAAGCCTTATTTATATATAAC
>MU005570.1:1294839-1354050 GCA_010405425.1 Lentithecium fluviatile CBS 122367
TAAGTTAGAGAATAGCTTCTATAGATAGCTTAAGGAATTTAATAGCTTCTACTAATACCTTACTCTTTCTCTACTAAATTTTAGAATATATCTTTTATAATTAACTCGCTCCGCAGTCTAATTTCCGTTTATAAACAATTAGTAGATGTTATTTTACTACTACGCGTAGGAAGTCTCTAATAAAAAGCATTCTCTTAATTTTATTAAGGTTAACGCTTTTAGTATTAGTATATACTTCATTTTAGTTTAGTAGCTATTTATCTAGTAAGCTACTTAGGCTAATAAAGAGCGTTAGATAATCTTTTTATAGGTTAGATAAACCTACTTCTTTTAATTCTTCTTACTTAGGTAAAGGTTCTTTCTAAGAGCTTTAAGTAGAGTATAAAGTAACTAATCTTCTATCTATATTCTAGTAAGCTTTATTAGGTAGAAATCTACTATAGCGTATACTAGGTTCTATATTACCTAGAGCTTAGTAGCTAGCTATTTATAGATTAATAGCTTAATTTAATAAACCTAGAAAGTGTCTATAGTAGTAGTAGTAAGATCTAGCACTTTAGATAGTACGCTTAGAGAGTTAATAGGTATTAATAGCTTTAGGTTAATTTAATTCTATATATAGTAAGCTTTAGCATAGTACTTAAGCTACTTATACTATAGTAGAAAGGTAAGATAGCTAGTTAGTTAAATACTTATAATAACTATTAAGTAGCTTATAAGTAGTTATTTTATATTAGTAATAAGAGTAATAGTAAGGGCTTACTATAAACGTACAAAGTAAGAAGGAAAATAAAGAAATAGATAATAATAAGCGCGCTTTACTTTAATTAGTATATAGAGAGAGATACGTAAACTAGACTTATAACTAATAGGCGCTAGGAGGAAATAATCTATCTATTTACTATTTAAAGCTTATAGTAAGCAAGGGCTATATATAGAGGCTAAGGAGCTACTAAGACGCTGCGCGTATTAAATCTCTAACGCGTATAATCTCTTAGAGGCTTAGAGTCCGCTTGCTTAGCTAAGTTCTCGCGCCACGTTCCCTTTATAGAGCTCCTACGCGATAAAAGTAATAGGTAATTATTAGAAATATAAGAGCATGTTATAATAAAGAGGTCGCGCTAGGAATTTATTATAAGAATTAGATAGATTTATAAAGATATAAGGTCTTTCTAACCTTTTAAGATTAATTTTTAATTAGGTTTAGTCCTACTAGTAAGCTATGCTTACTTATAGATACTATACTTAATTTTCTCTAGAATGCTATATAGCTTATTAAATAAGCTTTACTAATAGCGAAGATATTAACGGTAGTAATTATTTATAATTAAGATATTTAAAAAGTTCTACTACTTTCTCTTATCTTTAAAATACGTAATAAGTATTAGAAATCTTATAATATACTTTATATAATTATAACTTACACGAGATTATAAGCTAGTTATACTAAGAGAATACTAACTTTTATCTAAACCTATAATACCTTAACACAAATGCTAGAAAACTATTTTAAAGGAATTAAATATTATCCTTGCTATTTGCGGTATTAAACAAGGCAATTTTAAGTCTATATAAGAGGCTGTACGCGCCTATTTATTTATTAATTTATCCTCTAATAAAGATATAATAGATAATAATCTTAATATACTTAGAGACCTATAGTAATAAACCTTACTTTAGTAGAAGAGTAGATAATTATTAATAAGATTCTTAAGCTTAACAAACGTAGATATTCTTCTACCTACTACTATATTTAAGATATAGCTAATCTTTTCTATATAGTATAGAGTAAGAAGAGTGTTAGCTATAACTAGCCTTAACCTTTATTAAGCGCCGCTCTAAATTAAAAGTGCGTTTTAATTAAAAGTATAACTACTAATTAGCCCTTTATAAAGACTATAACGTAATTTTAGCTTAGTTTAAATATAAAGGCGAAGTATAGTATACTAGATAAGAATATATAGAACTTTAATAAGACTAGCTTTATAATATACGTTATCTTAAGCTCTCTAAGAGTTATTACTAGATCTAAGCAACAGTAGAAGCTAAAGCAGGTCTAAAGAGATTATTAGAAGTAGGTATTAGTTATTATAGGCATTAGTAGGATAGGTAAATCTATTCTACTATTTATTATCTTCTAGAGTAAGATATACCTAAGTTCCTAGTACTAAAAGGTAAAACTACCACGTTAATTAAAAATAGTAGTCTTTAAGAATAGCTAGATAAATAATAAGCTTAGTCTTAAATAGTTATAATACTTTAACGCGTAATATATATATAAGGAAAAATTCTTTTTAGGTAGAATAACTAACTACTATTTAATAATAGATAAAAGAATTTAAATTATAAAATACTATATAGTAGGCAGGTATAGGCACTTAAGAAGTAAAGGTATAGATTTAAAAAGAAATAAAATAATTTCTTATAGAGTTATAGTAGTGTAATACTAAGGCTATATAAGAGCTGTTACGTAACTAGGCACGTGCCAGGCCTATTCTAGTAGAATGATAATAAGGGGCGAAAGTAGGCGTTATAACAAGCTACTAGCAAGTATCTATTAACTTAGCGGCGCTAACTTAGCGCTAAGATGTCTAAATATATAAGAGTGGAACAGCCGGCATAATTAGCTGTTTAGATTTTAGTCTTACTATATATCTATTGCTACCTATTAATTCTATTCTACGAAGAGATGCTGCTTACTGCTACTAATAACCTAATAAAAGAGTAGTAGTAGTAGTATATAAATAATCGAGATATATATAATATTAAGGAATAATAATTTAATAAAATACCCTAGTCTTACTTATTTAAGCTAATAAGAGCCCTAGAACCTGCCTTCTAAAACCTTAATACTATAGAAAGTATTATTAAAAGCTATCTATACTATTAGCTATTATATAAAATTAGTATTATATTAAGCCGTCTAACTAATCTAGAGAATTTAGATTAATTGATTAATAAAATGCTAGGCGTTAGCTTAATTGTGAACGGACTAGTTAATTAATCCGGCTTGATAGGATTGTTTGTTAACAAGTCTGGGTAACCTTGGAAGTATACCTTTTTTCCTATATTGCAGGAACATGAAGGTGATTGCGGTGTTACGTAGCTCCCGCATTGAATTACCCCACGCAAGTATGTATAGCTCGATAGTCATGCTGCAAGCAAGCGGATAGCTCTCAACGCCCTAGGGCCATTCCTCGGGGTAGGTTGACTGCTTAATGTCGTAGTCAAGGGGAATATCCCGGTGGTACACCCAATGCACGAAGCCCCAGAAAACGGATGTCAATATGTCGTTGTGTACCAAGACCTCGGTACCATCTTGGGGAGTCCTGCGACGCATTCTCCCGCAGAACCAGCCCACAGCGTCTTTGAGGAGAGCCTCGTGAACCGTAAAGCGCTCTCTGTTAATTTTGAAGTGAGTGAGCTTGTACTCTATGGCACTGCAGAGCTGTCAGATATTTGAACTAATGCTATGAGAACGCTTACTAGATAGAGTGCTTCCGTCTGTTGCTCGATGCAATCGAGTTGGCTGTGTGGGATGCGATTGTCGCAATTTCATGCAAGATGGAGACTAGAACCCAAGAAAGAATTGTGTAACACAGAGCATCAGGCTAAAAGAAAAAGAGGATTTAGTAAGAAGTGGAACGCCCTTAGACTAAAACACTTTAGATTCAAGAAGGAACAAAAAACCCAGACCAAAATAGAGAAAGTGGCACGACTGAGATCTCACTCCCAGTTTGCACACGCAGTCCACATACGGCGAATTCTTCCGCTCTCCTCCGTTCTTCCCTCCAGTATGCATCCTCGTAATGGGTGGTGTAGAGACCCACTGTTACTAGTTCTGTTGGTAGCCGTTGATGGTGGGTGGCCGAGAGGTTTGGGCTTCTTTGACCCGAGATCTTCCTTGCCTTTGTCTGCGTCGTTAGGGACAGTGTGGCGTGTGCTTGCAGGATCCGTGACCAATTTTGGTCCAGCCATTTTGGTACAATGCCTTGAAAGAAGCCTAGAAATGTTTTCCCGTGTATGGCCGGCGAACCCGTCACCAAACTTTCTGTTAGTACTGTAGCTGCTGAGTGAAGGTGGTCGAAGACACTTCAAAGAGGGGAGGTTAGGATATTTATATGCTGAGTGAGAGAAAGACGCAGAAGCGGGACGGATGCGAAAAGGAGAGAATCTCGAAAATATGAGAGTGGCACGTGATGGAGACCACCGTAGATTCTCCACTACAGATAATCGAACCAACTCCTGTTCAATGATACTTTCGATTAGTCAAATCCAGAAGGAAGCATACCAGGCACCTATACACAGTCTAATATCTCATTCCCACACGCGAGAAAGACGTAAAGGAATGCCGTTCATACATCAAGAACTGTTTGCCTCAAGCAAGACCTCAAATGCTATAATAACAGCGTCTTCCGCTCGTATACCCGTCATTGTCGTCTCGCAATCCCCAACCCTCACTTCTTTCCCCCCATGGTAACCCTTAAAATGAAATTCAGACACACTGCGACAAAGAGCGCAATCGCCAACAGCGTGGGCCCGAGTCTATCGTCGAAGCCGCCTTGCCCCCTCTGTCGAATGCTCTTCGCGCGCCAATGGAAAGTGAGCAAGGCATACAACATTGCCATCATAGCGACAAAGGTGAAGACGCCCGCGCTAATCTGGCCGACCTTGTCGCCAAAGTTGAGGAGGCCGACGGCGAGACCCCCGAGGATGACGGTGAAGTTCAGCCACGAGAGGAAGGTGCGCTCGTTTGCGAAGAAGACTTTGGGCTCGACGCGGGTAGGGAGGGCGATGCGCTTGCCTGGGGGAGCCATTAGCTGGAGCTGACAGAGGTGGCGGGTATGACAGGGCGACAGGCTTACCTGGGGCTGTCTGGAGGAGTGGTTGGGAAGACATGACGACTGTTTACCGACCCCGCCGAAGGGAAGGCTGGAGGAGGCTGTCTGCGGACGTGAGAGCTCGAACAAGGGACAGTGGGTTGTGGATATGATGCTGGAGCTGTGATGGCTAGTGGAATGATATTCTGGTGAAAGTGAAGACTGTTGTGGAGAAGCAATGGCAAGCTCCTCTGCAATCAAGCTCTTCCCGCTGGTCGCGATTGGCAAGCACGTTCCCTGCCGGGGTAGCTGCCATATCGACCAATCACCTGGCCCACGTGACGCTAGTCTCCATCGAGCTCCCATTGGCTCGTGCCCCAGACGAACGGGGCGGGCGCAAGCAAAACATCCGACACCTAAAACGTAAACAGCGCAGCAGCTCCGCACACTGTCTGCACCTCACATTGACCGCATCTCCACGACTCACGACTGCTCGCTACCTCATTGATACCCACATTCACAATGGCTGTAGGTTTACAACGCCTTAATATTGTTACGGTACCTAACAAAATGCAGACACCGCTCCCAACAGAAGAACTCCAACAAATTGCCCTTGGTGTAAGCAAACACTCCCTGCGACCATAAAATTAGCTGACAGGGAGCCCTCCAGGCCTGCGAAAGTGTGTTCAGCCCAGTAGAGAAATATGACCACACCAAGGTAGCAGAATGGAACTCCGCAATCATTGTACGCCTTTCCAACCACGCCGGCCGTCCACGTCCGATCGAACAGCCCTGGCAAGCCTTTCACCATGAAAGCTGTCAGAGTAAGCGATCCAGAGATACCAGGGCAACATTCCAGCTGTTCTCTCAGACGTGGAAGGCTTCAAGCACGCAGCAACCCTCACGAAACCCCTTCCCCACAACCCCACAAATCTTTCCCACCTTGTACCACCGAACCCACTACTAACAATTCCCTCCCAGAACAACATCCTCCAAACCCTCATCGACAAGACGGCGACCGGCGAGAGCAAGCAACCCGCCTACAAATACATCGCCAACAGCACTATAATCCAGCACCCTGGCAACCCCTCAGAAGCCACCACCGTCGGCCGCCGCGGCATGCACAGCGCGGTCGGAGCCTTCTGGAACACCGAGAAGGACGGTACTTATTCCTATAAGTGGGACGGCGCGGAGAAGAAGGGCATGGACGTCGTAATTAGCATCAACTGGGTCGGCCTTTAGGCGAGGACACCGAAGGCTGGGACGGAGGACTCGGACTGGGTGTTCCTGGAACAAGCGAGAAGAAGGGACGTTGGCCGCGGGGAGGATGGGGTGAGAGACGCCTTGTAGTATCCGGGCTGGATAGCGGGCTTGTTTGATATTTTGAGGGGGAAGGTGCGGATTCGCGCATGACATGGTTCTTGTTGGATATGTTTTCTACGGCGGGGGTTCGGCGCATCGGCGGGCGTCTAGCCTTTTCCAGTGTGCATACACCAATACGACTATATTCTTCAACTTCTGGTTCATTTTGAGCATTTTCCATTGAAGCTAAACCGGCTTTGTGATTCGACGTACGCCGCGAGTGAGGTATAACCTAGTGAAGGTAATTAGGCTACGCAATACCATGTACATATGGACGCGAAATATCCTACTGAAGGTTGTCAGGCTCCATAACCCCACATACATGCCAGTGAAGTATTACCCACTAAAGGTGACCAAGCTCTGCAATCCCTGAAGCCCAAGTCAGCGAACTATTGACCACTAAAGTCAACCGGGCTCTAAAATCCCACCCACACTACAGTAAACTATAATCCACTGAAGGCCTCCAGGCTGCACAAAACCACGTACATATGCAGGGACCCGGTCGAGCCCGCGCGAACGACAACCCGTTGAGCATGGACTGGGCAGAGGCACATATTTCAAAGCCAAGCCAAGCGCTATAGCCCACAAGCGATCCCCCAAATCCAGCACCAACAATAACAGTCCCTAAAATTCAATATCGTAGCAAGATACAAACAGCAGCTCCCAAACCAAACCCGGTCTAGCAAACCCGCAGCAGCCGCAAAATTGCTGGGTGTTCACCCAGCACGGGGGTGATCACCTGGGGGCGAGATGTCGCAATACGCACGAGCAGTGTGGTGATTGCGGCGGGCGCGAACACCACCTGACCCAACACCAAAGGCCAGCATCGCCGAGGACGAGCGGAAACATGAAGTGATAAATGTATACAAGTGTATTTCGAAAATATCATAAAGCGAGCTTCCCCAGCCTCATGTCTCATCACTGATCATGAGCATTGCACACATCGCTCTCCGCATATCCACAAATGCCTCCCATAAATACCCATGCACGCATCAGCTCCCGAAGGAGCCGACAAAAAGGCAGGAAGCTCAGTCCTCCAGAAACGAAGCAAAGTAATGCAGAATTATGGCCTAAGCCTTTGAGCCCTCCGACTTGGTACCAACGCCATCAGTCCTGTTGCCCGTACTCCGCTCGCTGTTCTCCTCGTGCTTGCTCAACAACGCCCTGATCTCCGACGTAGACGCCTTGCCTCCATTCTTCTCGGTAATAAGACCCTTTAGCCAGGTGTTCTCGGTCTCAAGCTGCGAGATGCGCGACTCAAGCAGGCTGACGCGGTCGCTCATCTCCTTGGCCGTCTTCTCGAGGGCTTGCTCACGCTGCTTCTTCTTAATGCGGAAGCGGGCGCTGGCAGCGGTGTTACGGCGGCGCTTGTCCTCCTCCGCTGCGACGCGGGCCGCCTCATCTAGGGCTTGTTGGCTAGCGGCATCGCCATCAAGCTTGCGCTTCTTACCAATAACGTGGTCGAAGCCTGGCGTAACGGGCGACACGGCGGATGACACCGGAGAGGCGTACGTCGGCGCGGTGCCGGAATAGGTATTCGATTGCGGGTGAGGTAGAGTCGAGATGGACGGATCCACGATGGAGTTTGGAAAATTGGAGAAGTCGGCAAACTGGAAATCGCCTGCGAAAGGGTCGAAATTAGTCATTGCTTCAAACGAGGCTTGAGACGATGGTGAGGATGGAGGAACGCTGTCGATGATGTTGATCGCACATCACGGGCAATGGCGTGCTTAGAGTGAGCGATGGCTCTCTGCAGCAGGGACGAACTCAAATCATCCCGGTCTGCTGTATAGAGATCGCGCGCCTGAGTGGCTGTGGGTGCGCCGAGTGCGTGGGGTAAACTGTGCGGTGCAGCGCGTTTGGCGGGGTCTGCAGATACCCTTGTCGGACCACGATTGGGCGAGACACGATGCACGTGGAACGACGTCGGAGTAAAGCCAGGCGAGGGGCGGGCCGTAGTGAAGATGAAGTCTGAACGACTCTTATGAGACATAGGAAAGCCACTTACTATTCAGGTTGAAGTCCATCTTGGGCTCGCTCGTGCCGGAAGCTGTGCGATCCGGTTGCCCAGTCTGCTGGCTATTCACATCGAGGTCAAAGTCCGGCAGCGGCGCACTCAGGTCGACATTGCCCGCGCCGGCGTCGTTGAACTGGTCGAAGAAGTCGGGATTCATGAACAGCGAGAAGTCCTCGTCGCGGCTCTGCGGCTCGATGGTCTGCTCCTGCGGCGACGGTATCGTGTTCAGGTTGGCGAGGTACTGGGACACGTTGACGCCGTTGCGTCCGTTGTAGCTGGACATGAGGGAGCGAGGGAGGGGTGCCGCCAGCCGCAAAGGTGGACGACAGCCGCTTTGAGAATTCTGGTCGGTCGCTGCTGGGTGCGTGGTCTTGAGGGTTGATGTTACGCTTGCGTCAAGATGAGTAATTCCGAGGTCGCAGGTATTTCAAAGCAGCGTCGTGCTGTAACACTGCTATCGGGCAGGCAGTAAATTTGGCGTATAAAGAGCGAGGGGACTGACGCTTGCAGTCGAGGGCAGGTCCGAGGTGGTGAAGTTGAGTCGTGACGTTGTTGAGGGATCAGAGACGTGGAGCGAAGGGTTTGCCGTTGTGTAGCCCCGCCGATTCGGCTGCTGGTCGCAGGCTGGGTTATTATTACCGTTTATGACAGGGCCGATCGGATGCGCCCTCGCCCCACGCTCATGGACAGATGCTCCCTATATTCGTATTGTAGGCCCAGAACCGAGAGGCGCAATAACTTAAGACCGCCCTACGCGCTGCCTTCACCTCTCTGCTTTGTGTGCCTTTTGTTTGCTACACTCGACCCCGCCGTTCGTGCGCCCGTGGCGCTTTGTAATCAACGGTTCTAAGGCGGATGAGGGTTGAGGCTGGTGAAACAAAAGCCCGAAGGCCCTCCGAGGTTGAACCGCGGCATTTGGGGTGGGACATCTGGAGACACTCTAGATCGAGAAATCCATGCTGCCGGGGATGCCCGATTGGGAATGCACGTGATTGATGCTGACAATTCTGAACACGACAGCTCGTATACAATGCGAGCATAGAATATCAGTCAGCTCGTGCATGTGCTCGTAATCTTAATCCCAGCATACGGATGATGCTCGTAGAGGCTGACTTGCAACGTCACGTGCACGTCGCGACCAGACCCCTTGCACAGTTCTAGCTCCACCCGACGCGTCCACCGCGGTGTTCACCTATCGATAACGGGAAATAAACAATGCGCTGCACCTCATAACCCCACAGACAGCTCTCCTCCATGTAGCCCATTATGGCGCCCAAGTCCAATTCCAAGACCACTGTCCCCGACTACAAGAACATCCCGCACTCGCACCGTCTTCCTGTGACCCACCGCGAAGTCCAACGCACCTTCGGCAAGCTCTCCCGCCACTCCCTCATCTCCCTCGCCCAGCAATGGCTCGCCAAAAAGAACCGCGACTTCTGCCGCCCGTACCTCCTCAGCGACCGAGATGATGATGACGAGGAGGAGGAGGATGAGCAATACACACCGGCACAAAGCTGCGAGGAACTGCAGGAGATCTACAAGGAGCTGGCCGCGCGCAAAGGTGGAAAACGCGAGATTCAGGATCGCATACTCGAGGGCGATTGGCGGAAGGGCATCTCCATGTATCAATTGGCGACTGCCGAGATCCAGTACCTGTTAGATCATCCGAACAGCTTGCGCTGGACGGCGAAGCGGCTTGCGCGGATACCGAATGCTAAGAGTGCAGTGCTAGATATGGAGGTGACAAACGACTCGGAGCATCTGCCGCGATTCCAGGCGCAGACCTTCATGTCGAACCTGTCGAGGGAGCTTACACCGCTGATGAAGGCACACTACCTCCTCACGAAGATCAAGACGCTGCCGATGACGATACTGAGGGTCTACATACACGACTCACCGTACAGTACGGAGGCGTCTCTTGCGACAGACAATTCATCGCCGGATAGTGCGAAGTCCGTGTTCTTCATATGGCCGAATGGCTCGCCCTTCGTCTACTCGTCGATAGCGAATCACCTCGGGCAGGTCATTAGCGATGATGGTCGCCATCTACGAGACATCGTCCAGCAAGCCATACCGAAAGCCTTCTCGCGACCGTCCGCAAGATACCAACTCGCCAGCACAAACTTCACAACCAAGTCCCTCGACGCGTTGCTGACCTATCGCGGCCCGGGAAAAAGCAACGCTGCGGCAGGCGGATGGAGCGTCTTTCAAGATCATAGCTTTAGCCAGAACGCCCTGGACTTCATTACTAGCCAAAGAGGCGATGCGCATGAGAAGAAAGGCGCGGACCAAGAGACATCGGCTGGCGCAACCAAACAGGGCCCTGGGAGGCCGAAGCGCACGCTAGAAGACACGGAGACGTCAGAAGCGAAGCGAAGGCGCGAAGTAGCAGAAGGTCGCTTCGGCACCTCCGCTAAACCTAACGACGGCCGAGGCCTCGAGCGCTTCGAAGTCCGCATCGACGATTCTTTTCCGCAAAGCAGAACGTCCGCAGACGGCAACAACGACGTCGATACATCCGACCTCAGCGCACGGCCATCGAACCACAATCGACGAGGTCGCCCATCTCTACTTGACCGCTCGTTGGAGGAAATCGAAGAACTAGGAGATAGTGAGTCATGGGTCCCTGATGTCCGCGCCGTATTTCAAGGTTCGCACGTTTTCGCTGGCATTAGGCAGCTGGTAGAACAGGGTGTTGTAGACGGCGAGAAGATGCCGGGTTGGATGACTGGAGAAGCGGGCGTTACGATTGGGGCTGTTAAGGAAGGTAGGATAAGGACTAAGAAGGGGACTGTCCCTGGTGTTTGATCGTGTATTTGGTATAGGCCTTCAGCATGGCGTTTTTTCGCGTCGGTAAACTATACCCTGGATATCCTATGGCACGGAATCCTTTTGGCATGGCGTTTAAGTGGTCGCGGTGTTTATAGCGAAGTCTCGGCTTTCCTATTGTTTTGAGGGTTACGATTGTGTGGACGGGATGGACGGTACATGTATGAATGACGAGCCGTGTATGCAGCGGCTTTACGACGCGCAATGAACAACGTCTCCTGAATTCAGTCTTCACCGTAATATGTATCCGTTTTGCGCCTGCTGCTCCTCCTCACTCCCTCTAATACTGTCACCGTCTCATCGGCTTTCCTCTTTGTGCCCTTCCCTTTGCTGACCGCTTTGACCTCCTTCGTCGAGCTTTTCACAATGGGCTTAGGCTTTGCCTTGGAGTCCTTCTTAACCTTCTTCTCCTCCTGCTGCTCCAGCTCCTTGTACTTTGCCTTCGTCTCAATAGATCTATCCGCTTCCGCGCCACCATCAAGATCTACACCGTCCTTCCCTAAAACCCAAGCAACCTTCTCGCAATCAACAGCCCTAACCCCCAGCCTCTCCCTCACTTTCTCCACCCTCCCGATCAACTCCTCATACTCCTTGTTGTTGTACTTGATGGCGCGCTTCCAGCCCCCGGGTTTCCCGGGCTCATCCCACATCACCCATCGGAATAGCTCCTGTTGCGACCATCAGCATTGGCAGCAGCACAGGATAATCATGGCACGAAGTGACGATGGGGAAGAAGACGTGGAGGGGGAGGGATTAAAAAACGGGTGGAAAGACTTACGTCCGAGAAGAACGGGATGTGCTCTGGATGGTAGACGGAGAGAAGTAATGATGCGGTCGCAGGCCCAATCCCCTTCAACGCCGACAAAATCTTGAGGGCTTTCATAACATCCCCATCCCCCACTCCATCCTTACTCCCTAGTGCAAAAGCCTTCTTCGTCGTCTCTTCTATCAACGTATCCGCATTTTCCTTCACGAGATTGAGCAACTTGGGTCTGAAGGTACCATGTTTGCTACGCATTTGTATCAGATCATCGCACAGTTCTTGAGCACTTGAATGGGCTTACAGTTTCCACTCCACCAGACTCACTATCTCCTCCTTCTTCAAATACGCGCTGTTTGAGCCGTCCTTGTCCAGACGAGATGGGATGTCGGCATAGCGTTTTGCGTCCAGGGTGTGGAGGGCGGCTGGAACAAGCGAGGGGTAACGGGAGAGGGTGGTATCAAAGGCTTCCTTGGTGATTGTTGTGAATTTGAGAGACATGGTGCGGTAGAGTGTGGATCAAGGTGGTGGAGCTAGTAGGTTGGCGCGCCGACGCGCACGCAAGGTTTGGGCTGCGCGATTTCACGTGCAAAGACGCCACACGTCGTTCCGAGCGCTCCCGCGGTACCTAATTCTTGGGAAATAAGCAATCCGTATTACAGGTCCTATACACTCACACCTCTAAGAATCACAAATTAGATAATTTTATATACCTTTGGTAGAATCTGGCGTAATTCCTGAGGATTTCTTACCTCAAGAGAAGCTGGTCGCGCCTATAGAGGTAATTCGCCTTTCATGAAATTACACTTCGAACTTATCAAATAGGTATTTCCAAGCTACTAGCTAGCCAACCACCATGACTGTCGACATATGCATCGAACCGGACATTCCTATCATGCAAAAGAAGAAATGTCGTAGCCGTACCAACCACCCAAGCCACCCTTTCTAGCCCCGCAACCTAGATCATTAACGCGTAACAAGGCAGCCAACGACCTCACGAGTATACACGACCGTAAAAACACTGCCGAATTACCCATTGTATATCATCGCTCACATCGTCTTCCTCGGCCGCCCACGACCCCTCTTCCCGGAGCTGGAACCCCTCGTAGGTATCATCGAAGGTCTCCCTCTCGGTCGACCCGGAGTCTTGACCGCCGGTTCGGGAGCTTTGGCTGGGATCTGATCCTCGCTGTCCGACTCATCCGACGAAAGTTCAACCCTCTTGGAAGCTGGCGCGTTCACACCTTTGAAAGTCGACACTGGTGCTTTGATCCTGGTCGTGGTAGTTGTCTTGGACGCACTCTCGCCATTACGCTTGGACCGAGCAGAAACGATTTTAATCTTCTTGCCTACCATGCCTGGTTTTGCAAAGATGGAGTTGGTGGGTTGTGGCGGACCTGTACGTTGGGCCACAGGAGATTCGCTCATAGAAGCGTCCCTCTCGTGTGCAAGAGGTTCATCGTCCGCAGCCAGATTGTCAATAAAGCCGTTCAACGATTCGTTGTCTGAGCCTGAGCCTTCGAAGAACTCTGCTATGCCCATTTTGGCGCGCAGGTTCTCCTGAGCTTCTCGTTCAGCCGCCGTGGCACGTGCCTTCTCGGCCTCGGCCTTCTCCCGTGCTTCGAGAGTGGCGGCTGCAGATTTAGCGAGTAGCAGAGCAGAAGCCTGGTCGTCTTCTTCGTGGACGCCGTCCTGACCCGACATGTTACCAATGCTCTTCCGCGGGCGACCTGGTCCACGGCCTGATGGGCGGATGGTTGGCTTGGGTTTGGGCGATTTGGGCGGCATGGTCTTTCTTCGTTCCCGTTGACGTTCAAGATTCTTCTCGCGGTTAGGATTTACTTGGCCGTCTCTGAAATCAGAAGGGAGTTCTGTAGGTAGATCCTCTTCGCCGGCGTTCTTCCGCGCCAACCAATTCGACTCTCGTGCGCGCCGACGAGCAGCGCCAGACTCGTTGAAGTCACCCATGTCATAGTCATCCAATTCCGAGTCGGACTCAATAGTGACTTCTTCGTAGCGGCGGGAACCTTTGGCTGGCCTCCCAGGCTTCGTGACAGGGCCGCCAATTTCAAGATTGCGCTTCCGGGTACTGTATGTCTCATCCTCCGTGACGCGATACCGAAATGTCTTGGGACCCTTCTCTTTCCTGTGGATATCGTTTGCAGGCTTTTGTGCAGGTAAGACATCGGATTGGAGAATGGAGCCTAGTTCGCCAACGGGCTCCTCGCTGGACTCTCGTTGATGTTCGGGTACTGGGCGTTCTGGGACAGGCCTTTGCTCAATTGCCTCCAGCAGATCGCTACTCATTGGGAGTTTTACGATCTTCGATTTGCCCTTCATCCTTGCAGCGACCAGAATAAACCGGTCCTCACGCTTCGCGTCTTCGAGTAGCTTCCGCTGTACTTCCTTCTGATACTGTTTTCCCGATGTGCTTTTCGGTTGGAGGGGTACCAACGCGTCGTCTTTACTCTTCTTCTGCTTTTTCTTCTTTTTGCGACGACTGCCGCCTTCTTCTTCATCATCGTCATCGGCCCTATTACGCTTGCCAAGTCGAGGAATCTCGCCGTTCTCGTCAGGGTCGGGATATAATGAGTCAGCACCGCCGCCACCATAGGGGTCGTGCATGACTGCCGAAGGAGCAACATAACCGTCGCCGCCGGCAATTGTCGAATCTTCGAATCCGTTCTCGTTCACCGGTGAATACGCAATACCATCTCGGTTGGGATCGTGATCATCGTCCATGTAACGATCGTCGAGTGAAGGATCTGCCAACTTCGCACGCTCAGCCTCGTCTCGTCGGCGCTGCATCGCGCTTTCGTCTTCTCGCAGCCAGTTAAGATTCGACACACTGAAATCAACAAGACATTCGACGGATCGAGGGTCTGCCACTTTCTTGGTGTCGTGACCCAGAAGTGTACCCTTTGGCTCATACGGGTGCTGACGGGGATCGCGTCGACAAGCACCTGTGTTACAAACTCTCCGACAATGTGGACATTTCCAGTTATGGTTCTCCATGACAGTAAGTGGCATCATGTCGTGCGCCCTAAATAGCGTCCCGTAGCAATATGAGAGATCGCAATTAGAACAAAATGCCATCTTCCACTTTGGATGTCGGTGGAGACAGAAATGGCATGATTTGTGCTGGGTGAGCCATTGCTTCGACTTCTTCTTGGCCGGCTTCCTGGCCATGCCATACTCGTCGACCTGCACGTCCTCCTCTTCCTCCTCCTCCTCTTCCTCCGGCTTCGGGTTCTTAACATCCACATAAGGTCGAAGCCTGAGTTGCTCCTGGCAAACCTGGGCGAGCGTCTTCTTTCCCAGATAGCGTCGTTCCTCCTGCAACGGAAGTGGAGTCTTTTCGGTCATTTGTCCGTCAATGTCGATGATTTGTGCGCGCCATTCCTCGTATCTATGCAGGAGATCTTTCCACTTCCATTGCTCGACCCACGTATAGCCAGATTGGCAACTGCAGCTGCGACCCATGCAGTAGCAGTCCATGCAAACGTCATAAGGTTCTTCGATCTCTGAACTGAACAGGTTCTTACAAGATTTGCAGGTTAGAAAACGGTTGAAAATGTTACACCTGCAGTAAGAGCATGTAACATTGCTGTCGTAGGACTCGAATTCGGGGTGCTCTCGCGACTCTGGTGAGAACATCTCAGACAACAAGATGGTTTTATACAGGTCGAAAAGTCTCTTAAAGTCTCTCTGCACCTGGCGAATCTTGACGGATCGTTGTATGGCTTCCGCTTGTTCTCCGCCCATCTCGACCTGAGCCCGGGCAGACTTGATGAGGTTAGAGTACTTCAGCAGGGTGTAGTACACGATGGCCTTGTTCTTGTATTGTTCGTCACGGCACACAACGCGAGAGTTCGGCAGCGCTTCGTTGAGGGCAAGCTCGAGCGTTTCGACCGTCGTACGATTCCAAGCAATCTTCATCGTCCGGGTGCCGCGATTCCACACCTGGTGCGGTGCTAGTGGCGGAATCAGGATAAAATCGCCAGCTCGCTGCTCCACAACGTACGTCTTAAAGGGTGCCTTCTTCCACGCAATCAACTGCGCAAAGTGGTTCTCAACCTCAATGTCGTGTCCTAAGATGGAAAGCCAGTACTCGGATACAAGATGCCTATCCTTTGTCTCCGTCATGAACCAAATGGACGACCCGGGGCGCTCTGGCTTCGAGCCCTCACCGACAAGTTCGGACGCGTTGACCATGATATTCTGACCCAGCGATGCGCACATCTCTCGATGCGCCGGTGTGTAGGTGCCTTCGTGGCCGATGTAGCACATTAGATTCTCCGCGCGCATCTCCGGTGGCAGGCTGCTCATGAGATCGCCCGAGCGCCCGATACCGCGGCCCTTGCGACCCCCGGGCTCGTCGAGCGCACCTGGTCCGCCAATCTCGCCCGTGCTCTCGTTCAGATAGAAGACGCCTTGGGGTATATGCTCCTTGAGCTTATCTTGCCACACGGGTGGGCAGTCAATATCCTTTAGGTAGATGCGCTGCCTGGTCTTGTCGCGGTATCGTTCGGGGTCTACGAAGAACTGCTCCGTGAGCTTGCTCATGTGCTTGAGGTAGTGCTTGACGGTAAGCGGAATGTTCTCCTTGCTGGTGAGATTGCGAGCATTCTCCACTGTGCCACCATGTCAGCCTATGCGCGCCATGCAAGGTGCCGGTTCGCTCTCACCTTTCTCGCCGTGATTGTCGCGCAGCCACGACGGTGTGAAGGTCCACGGGTCTAGGACTTCCTCGAAGCCGTCAATTACGAGGGGTTTCCCTCCTATTATCACATGAAGCAAGACCAGCTTCTCAAATTGCTCTATGCCATTATTCTTAATCATCTCATAAGAGATGCGATCCGCATATCGAAAGTTGTCGGCTGTTTCGACGAAGGTGCGCACATCGAAGTCCGGAGGTATGGGCTCGAACGAAGCCCTCGGTCTCGCGGCCGGCATCTTTACGGCGGGAAGAGCGCATCCACGAGGTGCACGCGGGTGGTGGAGCGAGTGTCGGTGGGGTAGCTAGCGGTCGCAGGCAGGCAAGTGGTCACCTCGACCGTCGCGCGCAATCACACGAAAATGCGCTTTTCGGTGGCGCAAGAACTCCTGGGAAACACTAGGAGGTCGAGGCGGCGGGTTTTGATAGCGGCCCGTGCCGGCTGTGGTGGAGGCGTAGAACGTGTCCAAGATCAGGTCGACGCGCCTCGGAGCTCAAGTTGAGCCTGGAAGTGAGGGAGGCTGGTCGCATCACGTGAGAGCGAGCGGAGCTAAGAACACGAACCTTTGGTTCATCCCAGTGTTCATCTTCACTCCGCCAAGCCGACTTCCAAGTCCCGGATTCATACACGCGAGACCTTTTAGGCTTCCAGAACATTTCAAGCAATGGCGAATTGATATTATTTCACTTCAGGCTCACTTCACTGATGCGAATCTCGATACTTTAGAGGATTGCAACGTACATCGACTAAATCTTCGAAAACCAGACACGATGGCATCTCCAAGGGCGGTATGCCTTCCCTCACTGGCTTTCTGTTCATATCCCCTGCGTGGATCCTCCAAACCGCCCCAAAAGACTAGCTCCTTATGGCATTTTCCCTCGCCGCGATATACCAGCACAAACTCCATTCAAAAAACACAACACCATTTGCACACAAAACCGTTGGTCATAAGAAAACCCACGACAAGTTTCCAAACGCAAGGAAGACACCTTGTCCCAACACGTGTCCAAACATTAAGTCTCACAACAACCACCAACGAAGTTTCCACATCCAGGCCCCTACCCGCCTACACACCACCTGCAACCGGCCTCCTCTCCTATCTCCCCAAATCCGTAGTTCCCTACGCCGAGCTTATAAGACTCGACAAGCCCGTCGGAACATACTACCTCTATTTCCCATGCCTCTTCAGCACACTCATCGCCGCCACCATGGCGACCCCGATGGCATCTCCTTTGGCCGTCGCCGGCACAGCCGCATTGTTCTTCACAGGAGCTTTAGTCATGCGCGGAGCCGGGTGTACCATCAACGACCTCTGGGACCGCAACCTCGATCCGCACGTGGAGCGCACACGCCTCCGCCCCATTGCGCGGAAAGCTGTCAGCCCCAGAGCGGCCGTTATCTTCACGGGCGGCCAGCTGCTCACCGGCCTCGCTGTTCTTCTGTCGTTCCCGTTAGAGTGCTTCTGGTACGCAACGCCATCGCTTCTGTTTGTCGCCACGTACCCGCTCGCTAAGCGGGTCACGAATTATCCGCAGTTCGTCCTAGGCCTGACGTTCTCGTGGGGAGCAATGATGGGATTCCCCGCGCTCGGTGTTGACCTTCTCGCAAACCAGGCCGCTTTGACGGCAGCAGCGTGCCTCTACGCGAGCAATGTTGCCTGGACAATCCTGTACGACATGATCTACGCACACATGGACATCAAAGACGATGCAAAAGCCGGGATCAAGAGTATCGCGCTAAAGCACGACAAAGAAACCAAGGCCGTCTTGACCGGGCTTGCGGTCGTGCAGATTGGGCTTTTGGCTGCATCGGGTGTCGCTGCGGGTATGGGTCCAGTCTTTTTCGCTGGCTCATGTGGAAGCGCGGCGCTTACACTGGGCACTATGATTTGGAAGGTGAAGCTGAAGGAGGTTGCGAACTGCTGGTGGTGGTTTAAGAATGGGGCGTGGTTTACGGGCGGGGGGATTGCGCTGGGTTTGACTGGCGAGTATTTCGCGCAGCTGTTTGGCTGGCATGAGGAGGATGAGAAGAGTGAAGAAGAGCGAGCTCTCGAGTCGGATTAAGAAAATGGCAATAGGATGTCCTAGCACATTAGGCCGCCTTGAAGAAATTTTACTTCGTGTATAATAATAGGTGTACTCTACGATGAGCATGTACTTCTACCTCTGCAGAGGCTTCCCAAGCACTTTGCAAATCGCCATTTCCTAGAGGCATCATATAGACCTTGTCTTTTCTGCCACCGTATTGTAACCCGCGTCCACGTGATTATGAAACCTTCATTTCGGATCGTCCTAAATGGTCTACTTCTACGCCAGTCCGGGGGCCTTGTTGCTGTCATTTTCTCATTAAAGTTTTTCATATCTTATGCTTACTTACCAAGTCTAGCAGGATGCAGACTCCGTATGTCAGTCCCATACTATGTGCTTCCTACCCCGGGGCTTATCTACACTAATATCTCCACTGGTCCTGTTACATAATGGAAGTCAGGGGTCGCAAAAGACCTGAGAAATTATGTGGTATCATCTATATATATGTATATATATATATTCCAAGGACAAGACTGACTGCTAAACAAACAACGCTTGAACCCCCCTTTGTAACACAGAAATAGAAGTATGTATCATCAGCCTCCCTTGTCTTCGGCAGTGTTGCTCTGCTCGTCCCCATGCTCGCGAGAAGGCGTCCTAACGCGAAGATCTCCACACTCTTGTTCCACCATCCCTTCCTTCCCTTTACCATCCCTCTCCCCACCCCTTCCCTGCCTTCCTCCACTCAGCAACCCATCTTCATAGTGCGACAAAACATGCCTACACCGATCATCCCAAGTCCTCGACACCTCCGGACACTTCCGACACCTCGGATCAAAATCCGCTTGAAAATCGACCCTCGACATATCCAACACAGTCTCCGGCTCCCACTTCTTATGCGCATCCTTGACATGCCTGAGAAATTTATCCTTCCTGTTGACTAGGAAGGGATTATGTTCCCCGTTCTGTCGACAGAGATGACAGAGCCACAACTCTTGCGGTTCGTGCGTTTCTTCGTGGCGTCGCCAATCGAAGGCGCGCTTTGTACGGTAGCCGCAGCCGTAGGTGCATTCCAGAGGTCCTTCGTTTACGCTTCGACGACCGTCTTTTTGGGCGCGGCGGCGGCGGCAGGAGCTTACGTACTTTTCGACTAGGGCGAGGGTGTCCGGCGGGAGGTGGTGGTTTGCTTCTCGAAGGGTGTAGCTGGCGCGAGAGTGAGCTCTTTCGTCGTATCCTGAGGGTTGGGACAGTGGTGGGGATTGAGTCGTTGTTGATGCTCTTTGCAATGGGCCGTACTCAGTATCGAGGTAGTCTCGAATCGGTTGCGGTGGTGACTGCACAAGCGTGGCAAGAGCGTTGATTGACTCGCTAGCTGGTGAAGGATCTACAAAACTCGCGGCAAAGTTTTGATGCCACTGTTGAATAAAGACCTTCTGCCTGTCCGTCAAAGTGCCCGTGTTGAACTTCCGATAAGGCAGTGGGCAAGACATTTGAGCCGTTAAGTTCCCAACCGTGCTGCTGTGGTCGGCAGTGTCGTCCATGTTGATGGGCTTGTTGTCCGTGCCGTGAATAATTCCAAGGCGCGCGGACTTGGGAGACCGCGGAGACTGGTCATTACTATCGACACTTCCGGTAACCAGGACATCGTGGTTTCTTTTTCCCGTTGGGCTAGGCAACGCTAAATTGCGGCCACCGACGTTCTGTGATTGTGTCTCCATATTCCTTCTCTGGTGTACCAATGTTCGAACGGTGTGTCGATGCTGTGAGGGCCTCGGATGGCGCGAGCCAGCGTCGAAACCTGGTTGGTGAATATATTGAAAAGACGCTTGATTTGAATTTTCAAAATTGCCCGAATAGTTGCTGTACTATGATGGGTATTAGTATCCACTGTCTGCTATCGCTGCTCTGCGAGAGAAAGATATGCCAGTTCGTCACGCGATTTAGGTTTCTTACGTGCAGTGGTACTAGGTATGAAATCGAAACTTACCTGCTTCGTGATATTTGGAGACAGGTATGCTTCTAGGTTCCTCTGAGTCTATGATGAAAGTCAGTACAAACACTTTTCACTGGCGGTACCCTTTTTTCTCATGACATGTAAATGCTCTCGTTTAGGCGGCACCTCTGTCCGCTGCCTACGGATTGGAACGGCAGCTTACCAAATACTCCGAATACGAGCTCCAAAACTTTCCATGAGAAGAACTATTAAAGGGCGTTATCTGAAGCCTCGAGGGATCAATACAGGTCAAGCTGTCTCCCTCTCGCAGAAGGACGTCGCCGTTGATTGCATTTTGGCGTCGAGCAGGCGGGGCAGCTAATGCTGGCCCGGTTCCCCACGTGGAGTCGTGCGCGAACGCGTCCAATTTTGATTCGTTGTT
Organism: Lentithecium fluviatile CBS 122367; assembly: GCA_010405425.1. Taxonomy (NCBI): domain Eukaryota; kingdom Fungi; phylum Ascomycota; class Dothideomycetes; order Pleosporales; family Lentitheciaceae; genus Lentithecium; species Lentithecium fluviatile. Next base: position 1,315,748 of record MU005570.1, read on the forward strand.
GCCTGGGAAGAGCACCTGGCGGTGCTGTCTCTTGAAATCATCGTTGCCACGTCTTTCCATCAACGAAACCACCAGGTGGACGAAATCCGAGGCTGAGCAAGGCGGGGAGCATGTGTGGAGCTATGCGCTGGCAGAAGCCCGACCGGCTTTGGGCTGACTTCAAAGAATAGTCCGTGATATTACATACTGGTAGCAGATTGGAAGGAAGACGTACAAACTTAAGGCTTGCAGAATCGTCACTGACCGCATATGCAATTGCCCAAACGCCCTCTGAATATGCCTCGTAAGCCCTGTAAAGAAAGAGATCGGGTGGACTGAGATGGATCAGAATAGACACCGCAGGACGGGCGGTAACCTTTATAAGATGCATATGGGATTGGCTACTTCCAGAAGTACCCGACGCCTCCAAGCCAGGATGTACAACCGGGCCAATTAAGCGAATCGAAGAAAGACATGAAATTGTGTATGTATTGTGGGGTTCATAGAGTATGTGCCGCTGGTTGCACGGTGCCGCTCTCCTGGACTGCTAAGCCTGTCTCCCCAGATAATGCTCAGTGTTTTTGAGCTTAATCACAACTTTCTGATGGTCCTTCAACTCTTCTGGATGGCTGTAGTGCGTAGCCCCAATCCCGGCTGCCAGTTTCGGTTCGCGGCGGTTGTAGCTCCGCAAACGAGGAAGCTCTAGGCAGCAACCGCCCCTCCAATTACTACCGAAAACTTGTTTGTTAAGAGGTCGCCCTAACGGAACATGAAAATGGGCTCCTGAATCACTCGCCTCATTTCCCGCCCGATTTTGTTCGTGATCGTAACTATGAGGCTGTCGAGCAAACTGCACATCTCATTGGTCGAAGGTGCTACCAAAGAAATCGCTGGACAATTCCAGGCTCGCTTGGCCACGAAAACCCACGATAGAGGAAATTGTATCCGATCGCCACATCGATCGCGAGAAGCCAGATTGTTTCTAGGATGAGGCGCGCGTCATACGATGCTTTTTTTGTCGGCCCGCGTGAGCTTGAACCAAAGACGTATGGGACATGCAGTCGCCACATGATCCATGGGACGATGAAGTATCGTGGCTCAACGAGAGGTGCTGTAGCCACAGATAAGGTTGTGGTAGCTACCCATACTATAATGAAGCTGAGATTGCAGGGCTGGGATTTTTTGGTTGTCGGCTTGCTCTTAGTGGCTCCCTGTGCCTGAGCCCCATTTCCAGAGGGCGATCTTAGCGTCCGAATGGCCAACCAGGCGCATATGAAATAAAAAGGAACTGCAAGATATTTGATGGTTGGATGTCGTCGGAGAATTCGGAAGGCGTAAAAAACGTAGTGCCGATTATCTGCCAACGTATACGGATGGACGATGGTGTTGAAGTGGACTGCGGCTAGACCACAAAGCAGGAACAGAGTGGTAGAAAGTATACTGGGTAAACCCGTGTCCGGCTCTCCAGTAAGATGATCCGAGCAGAAAGCCCTCGGCCCATTTGACAGCTGTTGTACGATAGGCGACAGAACCGAGCTGAGAGTGAGCGGGACAGAGAAGAAGATGATGTATGGCCAGAAGTACAACATCTGTGGTAGGTGAATAGTAGCAATATGTGCTGATTTGTCCCCTAGTAATATTAGCCACTGTTCTGAGACCAATGCAAGCAGGTCTCACCGAGGACGACACCGTCGTTCCAGACTACAAAGCCCGCGAACAGGGCGAGGATGATTAAGTACGGGACGATAACCCGAAATATAGGGAGTGGTTTCTTTGCGGCTGCGAGAGCAACCGTGAGGAGAAACAAGACAAAGTCTTGAACCGGTCAGTTCTTGTTCTAACAGCTGCAAAAGCGGCTTACCTTGAGGCCCAGCATCTCCGACAGAAACGTCGTAGATTTGTCCCCGATCCCAGGCATTTTGAACGACGCTCTGAACACCCGCTCCCAATTGGTCGGCGTTTTCTTTTTTGTCTGTCAAGACGTCGACCGCGGCGAGTCCAGCCGGAAATACAGCAACCCAGAAAACGTTCGTTTGCCGGAACAGCAGGGCAAATACGCCCACAACCACAATCTTAAAACTGTGGATCAAATGGCTTTGCGCGTTTCTCCGGGTGAGAAAGGCGTGATAGCTAAGAAGGACCGCAAGTGTTGACATAACATCTGTATAATAAAGGGCAGAGAAGAAGAACAGAGGCGGGAAGAGACTGATGTTCAAGGCAGAATGCGCATCAAAAACTGACGCCTGATCTTCTGAGCTGGCCTGTGTCTGCTTCTCTTTTTCACTCTTGGTCTCCACATTCGCAGATCTAGTGTCACGAAGATGCCAGAATAGGTGATAGGTAACGAGACAAATGAGGGCAATCGCTCCGACATTTAGTGCTCGGAGCGATGAAGTTTCGCAGCCTGCTACGGGTCTGAAGAGTAGTGAAACCAAGTACCTTCACTGCTGTTAGTGATGTTGTTCTTTCGACCGCTTGTTGAATTTTATGAGGTACTTGCAGGCCTGGCGGAGTGGTGATTTTCGGATCCCACGTATAGTCTTTGTTGCAATACCGCTGGGCTTGCGGAACATGAAAGAACTCGTCCTAGTAGCCACTCACTTAGTCACCCCCTGCATCCATCTCGTGTATATTCTACTCACTAGATACGGTTCAAGGACATTTTCTTGTACTAGATTATACCACGTGGCTGAGATGTTGGCAATCGCTAGTAGAGCCGCCGGGAGCGCCCAGACCTGTAATAGAGAAGACATTGATTTTAAAATAACCAAACTTTGTTGAACTGTGGCGTGCGAGGAATACTACATGGTCGAAAAGGAGGACAGAACGTCAGTACTTCCTAGTCCAAAACCAGGCTAGTGCCGATCCGGTAAGGCTCCACCACGCGTGCCGTCACTGCAAGCGCAACACCAAAAAACTCCATCACCGCTCCTCGCGTCGCATTCATGGCACTGCCACTTCCACCGGGGCTAACACCCCCAGAAATTGCATTCTTATGTGAGATGGAACTTGTCACGATCATACCGCGCCAAAGACTCGAAGCACTGGAATTGCTGGGTGTATGTGTACCCCACCTACACCCGCTACAGACCGCTTCATACGCCTTTCTATCTCTCACGATGTGCATACCTTGATTGCTAAATGAAAGACAGGGGCCTTTGAAACCTCTCGTACCCCCACAAAGAGCGTCGGTTCCTCTGTGGCATGCCTTACTGCTGAAGCGCCAACGCCGCGCGAACATCGTCCCACCACCGTGGCTGTCTCCAGAGCCCTTGACCGCCATTCTGGATCACGAAACGAAATATGGCGATACGTTCTCCCCGCCGCCGCGGTTGCCACCAGCTCCCTCCAGCAATACCCTTCCGTTTGCGCCGCCTTTTCTCCCCAGCTCGACCGCAGATGCTGCCGCGGATGCCTTACCATACCACTGGCTAGAACTAGGAGAAATGCTGCTAGAGGCCGCGGCAGATGACTTTGAGGATTCTGATAGTGTGAGGAAGTTGCTACGGGGCCTTCGAGAGGTCCGGATGGCGAAGCTAAGACAAGGCGTGGAAGTCCTCGATGCAGCTGGCGGGTTTGAAATGACCGGGGTTGGGGGGATGGAACTCGGAGAGGCAAGAGCATTCATTACAGGAGTTATAGATGGTTTACGGTCAGTGGCCTTGGGCTGGTTATGCCATCTCGCAGGTTGGGAGGGCTACAGCTCCCTGGCGGAAGCACGAGAGCTGAACATTTGCTGACTATTACCTAGGAAAATCGCAGCATCACGCGAACAACAAAAGAGGGACCGCGATAGAGAGGAAAGAGAGAACGGGTACTCCGGAACAGCAGACTACGACGACGACGAAATGGAGATGCAATGAGCAAGATCCCGAGTGGCACAAGCATCATCACGACGGCATGATTAAGTGAGGTGAGATCGAGATAAGCCGAGGATGTCGACAAACATCGCTTTCCCCTCCCGAAGAATGTGGGGGCGCATTGACGATGACTGGTCACCTGCCACACACATCCCGCGCTACTCATACAACTTCCTACTCCAGCACCCCTATCACATCGATATCACGCGCATGCAACCCCGCTCGCACACGTCACATCGACACTGAGTCGCCAACTGCCCAACAATTCAAACTTTGATCACACTCCATCAATTCTCGTCGTTCCCAGGAACAACCTTGAGGCCGGAACCACGCTTTCCTCACTCCATGCGCCGAGCCCCTCGTGAAACCCCAGACTCAAGCATGGCCCCAACAGGCTTGCGACAAGGCGGGGAACGGGAGTCCACATACGCTTGTGTTACAAGTGGCGCTGTTGGGCTCGAGCAGCGGGGCCCCAACATGCTCGCCCACGCAACTGTGCCAAGCATGTGCGCGGATCCACGTGGTGTTGTGGCGGTTATTGTTTTGGAGGCCACGCTATATATTGTGGCGCGTTACGGTATATCGAGGAGTAGGCAGCAGGGTTCCGTCGCGGGCGGAGGACCGCGCAAGAGGCGGTACGTCAACAAGGTGAAGTAGTCTCCGAGATGCAGTATTGACGCGACTGCGTACACGCCATCATCAGTTGTCTGTCGTTAGTGATGCATAGTTATTGCCACGTCCTGTACGTCAAAGTTAGTTGTCGGGAATCAACTCCGATGGAAATACTGAATTTCGATCAAGGAATGATGCCACTTTGTCAACCGGTGCTTTTGGCGCGCGTTACCAGTGACAGCCACTCCGGAGCGTACTCGTCGACTCGTATGAGGAGCGGATATTGAACACCGTACTTGATAATGATGACGATGGCGACGGCAGTTCCGATATTGGAACCGGGCCGAGTTGGCAAATGCAACTACGAATGTGAGACATCTTGACTCGCAGATAGAGTTCGTATATGGGACGCGAGGGATAAAGCAATATGGAACACTTGACTCGCATTCGAATCTGTCTGAGGTATTGTCATGGTAACCAAAAACCCGGGGTACTGTGTACGAAGGAAAAGCCGCGATCCTCCATGCAAAGCTGACTCTTTTGGGATGCAAGTGCATTCTCACGTGTCTACCACTTTCATATAGGGTTCTGCCCAGCATAGTCAACAGACCACCGTACCAACTAGATGGTAGTAATCTGTAATTGCTTGCTCACCTAAGATCCTGCACGATCATAGCTCGCGGGTATAACCGATGCAAGTATCGCTATCGATTTCGACCCATAGTATCTATTGAGGAAGGACTTAGAAGCCTACTATCGTACACCTCCACCCAACCCCAATCCATACCCTACCCTCCGCACCCAGCCCTCAACCCTCCCCCTCACTGCCGCCACATAACCACCCTACATACCATAACGTACCAGGGTGCTTATAACAGCCATCAACAGGTACCTCCCAACCTTCCCACTCCAGCAATTTTAGTCCCCAAATTCGGCTCGTAGAGCCCGAAGGAAGCGCTACTGAAACGCGCCCGCACCCAACTCGCTTCCGCAACAACGTTCCGTCCGTGAAAGAGGAAATGAGCGGACGGAGAATAGGCTTAGGGAGGGAATTGAGGTGCGTTGGATGCGTGAATTGCTATCTTGAGGGCTCGCGTGGCGGTGGAGGCGTACCGGGGCCGTGGGATGGGGCGCCTCGGGAGCAGGGATTGCGTGTTTTTCCGCGAATGGGATGGGGGAGCATCAACTGGAAGGAGGGGCGTGAAACGGAAGCGAGGCGTGTTGCGCAGATGTGTGAGGTGGGGTGGGTTTGAGGGTTCGACAAGAGGCGTTGGAGACGTATGCAGGTACATACGGAATGGGAATGGCAATTGAACGTTGCTTTTTCTTTTCTATTGGTGATGGCGGAGTCAGAGGGCAAGGTAGATTTTGGTGAGGATGTCGAGGGTCGTGGTTATCGTGTGCGATTACTGGTGGACTCTCTGGTCCTGCATGGTAAGCGACCCGATTGACGGGGTCTGTGCAAACGTGGATACGAGTTGATGCATGTCGCGTAGACGTACCAGCCGCTTACTCTTTCCCTTCGAAGTCTCCAGCGGTGCCTCTTCCAGTACCATGAGGTAGACTAGGCGGACTTCTTCCTGTCGCTGATGATGCTGCGTACTCCGTAATCTGCATTACAATGACAGACTGACGACAACGGGCCAACTCCAAACTCGCGCGAAGGCAATTCGCTAAAGCAGAGTTCTGACGCGGCACGGAACGAGTCCCAAAGGTGGGGAAGACGGGGCGTCGAGCAAGATGCAGGCATGCGTAACGGTAGCGAAAGAGGGACGCTTTTGCTGACGTGCCCCAGGCTCTCGAACAAATTTTGAATGTAATACGCATGCTTGGGCGAGAACCGCTTTAACGCCAAACGCCGCAAAGACTGGAGTAGCGTGAATAAACCTGATGCGGGTTTATCTTCTGAGAGGGGAGGGAGAGGATGGAGCGCCGCGTGATAGCTCCGTATGCGTATTGCCAGAAATGTGTGAATCCGTCCTCGCACAATTGCAATACGCGTATTGAAGCGAGGTACATGAGAAGTAATGAGACCATTGTCAACGTGGTCGTAATATCTGAATCATGGGTATGTCGCGTGCCACACCGCTGTTTCCTCACGAATTCGATTTCATGATGCACATGTCAAGCGCACTCTGCTGTTGGTAGGTAGCGGATGCTGTAGCGACGCATACCGACTAGCCGCCGCTTCGCGGCATTGAGACCGCTCATCACAACCTGAAGGGTACACTGGAGGGACATGGCCAAAATCGCGTAAACCGATCCGGGAAGCCGAGAAGAGACAAAGAAACTGCGAACTGCCTGCCAGTCGCAAAAGAGTTCCGCCTTGGCAGACTCTCTAGGATGTGACTTCATGCGCATGCATGATGCAGGAGTTGGCATTTGGCGCTGAGAACAAAGGAGAGATTGAACGAGCGAGCCGTGCCGCAACGAAAAACTTATTACCTCCGTTATTCTTATGCCGCCCATTCCTCATGCCACTGTGTTTTGTGCGACAATTCGAAATGCTCCGACATTTTTCGCGTCAAAGCCGCCCTTGAAAGTGCTCGTGTGTCAGAGCGCTCTTGATGACTGGAGTCATAGCTCGCCGCGCGGGTGTCGTGATCTAGAACTAGGACGGAGCCTGCAGTTCTACGCTTTGACGTCTATCGATATCTTGACAGCCCGTTGATTGAGGCTGCTGTGGGGTAAGATATGTGAGCTAAGAATCATAACAGCGCGATAGCGATTGTGCATCGCGCTGACGCGCGGAAATCAGACGCGGTTCTGTGAGGCGTCACCGACTTTTTCACCGAGGCCGAGGGAGGTTTAAGTGTCCGGCCGGGCAACGGTCCTTTTGTCGAACAGACGATATCCAAAGGTTGAGAGATCATGGTCGATTCTTCCGGTGGTACCTGTCGGCCCCGGTGCTTGCCAATCGCCGACTTGAAGTCCGTTCTAGGTCGGCGACCTTGTCCAGTGCCACCTCCCATATTGAGACTGAAATGAATTCTTCTGGTTGGGTTGGTGTTCTCTAGCTTAGGGCAAGATCATCAGAGGCCGACACACTTGAGGAAACCCCAGGCTGTGCGACATCGGTATTGACTCGACAAGTCGCGGAGTCTGTCCATAACGATTATTGCGAGGATTTGCGAGTCAATGACGGGATCGAAACTGACACGCATGAGGGTGGCGTCCCCACCATGACTTCCTGTACCGAAGAAGTTTTTCGAGACGCTGCTAATGAGAGATATCGGCATCGCGGGTCTTTCTACACCGAGCGCGTGTGGAAGTCGCGAGGTGAGAAACGATGTAATTACTGAGGACGAGAAAGGCAACACCGGTGGTTTCGACCTATAATCGAGAGCAAACCCAAGGGCGCTCGACGCTGTGGAACATTGCATCCGACACCGGACAGCTTCCATCTTGCTGGAGCCATCGCAGAGACGGCGTGTAGAGACGGCGCGCAGCCCCAGCATCAGAGACGCTTGGCGACAGCTCTTGAAGAGGTGCTGACGTTGGGAGCGCTATCTTGGTTTCCCCGCGCACCGCTTTCAAATTTTAGTCCAATTGGGGACAACGGCGTTGGACTCTGGTTCTTGAGCGACGATCAATATTGGCTTTGGAGATGGAAAACAGGGCCTGCAGAGGTGAGCTGTAGCACTTGGGGTTGAGGTCCGCTTAGGTTTTGGCTTCATAAGCTCTCTTCTCGAGAAACAGATCAACTGTCAACAACGCAAGTCCGTCAATTATTCGGGCTCAGGTCCGATGTCGGATTGAAAGGTACAATTTCGTACGAAACATCGTGGAATCAGAAAAGGAGGAAGACGGCCCGTTATGAAAGAAGGCGTTGGCAGCAAATCAGGCAGGAGCAGGTCGATCGCGACCACTCAACACAAACGATGTGTGGCTGACTCGGAGGTTTCGAAGATCTTGGGACCGTCAGACTAGCTGCATGTCGGGCTGCAAGGGCCCGCGAAGGGTCCAGAAATTGGGTAGAGTCAAAAAATAACACCGCCGTAGGGCCGCGGGAACGTGCCGCTACGCGCGAGCTTGTGCTGCCACGAACAACTCTTGGAATGTGCTCAAGACGACGGCCCTTGATTGACAGATTCTCGGGAAGATATCAAGCCGGAGGTAGAATGCCGCGTTTTAGCCGATGCTGGGGAAATTGAAGATCTTCCAAGACTAGTTTACAGTGTCAACAGACCGGTCTTGAGTCCGCGCAATGGGTGTACGCCCACTCCTACAGCTTACCTGCTTCTGAATCAGATGAGAAATCAGAGCAACAGTCATGCCTTTGTTGTCGGAAGCTACCGGAGGAAGCTGAAGAACGGTGTGAATGTCTCGTGTTCTGGCATATTTGCTCGGTATGAGTTCGCTGTGGAGATGAACAATTTGAAAAAATTGTTTCAAGTAGGATGTTTCAAGCAATTGATCAGACCATGCGCAGATCACGATCGCAACCGTGGATGAGAGGCCTGGAAGCGGTATGGTTTGTGGAGTAAATGCCCCACGAAAGAGGCTCACCAGGGATAAGCCCCATCACAACAGCGCTACGCGTGGGACGGGTCGCAACACGAGTTTGTGTGCAGAGACCACGCCCAAGAGACCCTCAAACTTTATCAACAAAGTCGCCGGGCTCAGCGCTACGGACTTTCCCGAGCACCTGGTAGGCTAGACAAAGCGCTTTGCGGTGGGAAATGTTGAGGTCTGTCGACGCTCAAGTTCCTAGGAGAAACTTACAACGTGATATTCTCGACAGGTAGAAATTTCTCTTTTTTCGCTAGGCTTGGTGGAATATCGATTCCCGGCTGCACGGGTTCCTATCTTTGGTGCGAGAACCGACCTTCGCCAACGTCGAGATAGGCTGGCTAAGGGGGATACGATGGCGTGGGGTAGCTGCACTCGGGTGGATCATAGAATGTCCCGTCGGCCCCTTACAAATGGAGATACGGGCGACACTGCATCATACTGCAAGGCAATCCTTGTGATGAGGTCGGCATATGAGTATTGGCTGAGAAGCCTGTCGAATATTGACAACAGAGAAGGTCTCGTTTGGGTTGCGGGTGATTACACGTGCAGGTGCTTCCGTGGTCGCACAACATTGAGTACTGCCGTGTTACCTTCGACGACCTCATTTTTTAGCGACAGATATTGAGCGATTGCCACCCCAAGCAACTAGTGCCTGAAGCAATGCCTTCGTTTTCGGATGGGTCATCCAACACTTCGCTCGGCTCCAATTGGGCGGTCCACAGGGCGCAGTTGGTTCCTGCAGGTTCGCTTTCTGCAACGCGGGACGCTCGCTCGTCTCCACAGTATCAGGACGCCATTGCAGAGCGTAGAGGAGCCCAAATTAATTGTTGTTTTGCAGAGGGTTGCACGGCAATGTTTGCCCATGCGGCAGTTGTATCTTATCAGCGAGTTTTGTAATAGTTGCGGCGGTATAACATGCATGGAGGTGATCATCGAGCGCATTGTTTGCTGCCGTTTCTTAGACGATGCTCTTATCGGTAGGTAACAGCCGTGATGAGCTCGCCGGGTGGCATTAGCGGGTTCTGGCGCACGGTAGACCGAGCGTCCAGTCTGCTAGCCCTCGGACTCTTGGGTAGGATCGCATCCTCTTGCACCCACCGCGTCCAGCTTTCCTAAGATCCGCGTCGGGACCAAACATCGGGATCCCAACCCGCAGCTCGTCACTGAGGGGGCAAAATCACAGTGGGTCGCAGAGGACGGCCACCCAACCCCGTGGATAGACGATGGATTGTCGCCCTCGTCTCTGGGACGTCGCGAGCATTGAGCATGCGACTGAGCGCTGCGTGCTTCGAGTCCTCAGCTGTCAAGCTAAGCCCCAACGCTCAACTGTTTGTCCAAGCTCCGTATCGGACCAGGGAGCAGATTTTCGTACGAGGATTGGCAGAGAAAAATCCTCATACACAGCGAATGGCGCTGCGGCTCCCCCGGCAGCAGCCCAGCTCGCCGCCCATTGGAGGCATAGGCCGGGATGGCGGGGAAGAGCTTCCGCGGGCTGCGTGCTCGATGAGGTGTAGCGGAGGGCTGATCTTTGCGCGTCCATGTCTCGTCTCTGTCTATGCCAGCCTCGTGCTGCAGCCAAGCACGCTCTTGGGAGCTCGCGTCGCGTCTGGCATGTGCACCCTGCCGTCATGCAGGCGACCGCGTCTGGCGTAGCAACGCTCTTAGCGTGGTGGTAAGTCTCCTTGTCGTCTCCTGGCCCTCCGCGCACCCCACAGCGAGCATGTTGGAGAGCTGCTCGCTGCGATGTCCACGGCCGCTGTGCGGATGCAGCAACAATCTGGGTGTTGCCCCCCAGCAACGGCGCCATCCGCACCGTTGTTTTTGCAATTGGCTGGATGAATGGGCGCGTTCTGATCGTTTAATGACCGTGCAAGGAGGAGCAGAACGGCGACAGGGGCTGCTCGTCGCGCGCCCGCGCGAGGTCCCCCTTTGGGTCAGCGCGAATGAGCGTGGCGTCTGCTGCGTGCAGGGCCGAAAGGTGGCCAACGCCTTGGGCAAGGGCCCCTGTCGCGCACGCACTGAGCACCGCCGATATGTCCACATTAGGGCGTCCGAGGGCAGCGTTGCGGGCCGTCATATGCTCGACCGTTGTCGTCGACCATATTGAGCCGCTGTCCCTCGTGTCTCGAGTCTCGCTGCTCAATTGACGTCCTCGTTGCTGTGCAGCATCACCAGTTGGCCCACAATCGAACGTCTGGACGTGCCTTCCCTCGCTTGGACAACCGACGATCGACCGTTGGAAAGAACACCCACCCTCCGAGGCAGGCACGACCCTTGCAGGCCTCAGTCCCTCCTTCCAGACCACCATACCGCTCGACAGCATCACGCCCTCAGCAGCGCGCTCCTGCCCGCAACCCCTCCTTAGCAATTGCTATTTACAAGACACGCACCGCGCCGCCAGAAACTCGTCCTGTCACAGCTGATCAAAGGTGCAACCGGCAACCGTCGCCTCCAGTGTGCCGTTTCAAAGCACGCATCACGGCCGTTGTCCGATTCGTCATCCTGCCACTTTGGGCAGGGTTCCAGGGAGGAGCAAGCCGACCAGCTCGAGCCCATTGCGCCGTCGTGCTATACAGCATCGTGGAGCACCCCGCGACCCTCTGCCAGGCCAATTGCTCGCCGAGACCTTCGGCATACTTCCCATCGCTGTCGTCCATATCGACACGCCTGTGTGTAAGTACCGCCGTAGTTGTTGCATTCTTTGCGTCCATTCTTGCGGAATCATTCCTCATCGAACCATCCATCACAACAACAGCGCACAGGCGAACACTAACACCTCTGGCAGCCGATTAAAGTCAACTGCTAACGCTCGGTTCACCTTCACCAATATCGAGAATCCGCCTGGAAACTATTGACCGCCAACCACGCGACCCAGACCCTCGACTGCTACGACCACAACTAACTTGACTCGATGGTTGAGTGGCGCACCATTAAAGTTGCGTCGCACGAATAGCGTACCACAACTCGCCACGCGTACCTTCATCTTCGAGTCGACACCTTTTTTTTATATTTTTTTTTTTTTTTTTTGCTGCGAGCATGGCCGAGTTTTTGCGAGAGATGAATGAGGTGGACAAGCACGCGAGTGCGTTGGTGGCGCCGTTGAACATCCAGAAATCGCCGAAGCGGTCACGCAGCAGGGAGCCCGCGCACAGCCGACAGTCGTCGTCAAGAGGAGGACATTCGATAAGATCGCAGTCGCAGTCGCAGATATCACCGCCGTTGACGCCCCGGTCGTCAAGGGACGCACTGCTCCAGCAGCCGTCGCAACCCGTCTTCCACAACTACCTACGCGCTTTCTACCACTTCCACCCAAGCACCACCGTTTCGTCGTCGACCGATGAATCCTCCATTACGGTCCCCATCACCCAAGGCGATGTCATCCTGGTCCACTCCGTTCATCCCAACGGTTGGGCCGACGGTACACTGCTGGCCTCTGGCGCCCGCGGATGGCTTCCTACGAATTACTGCGAAGCCTACGATCATCCCTCGATTCGAAACCTGCTGAATGCGTTGACGCACTTATGGGACCACGTTCGTGATGGTGAGAATGGTGACCTCCTGGTCTTCACCAAGCAGGATTATGTAAGGGGTATGATTGCGGGCGTGCGTTTCTTTCTGGTAAGTCAGCCTTGTCGATCTAGTGCTTTGTGTGCACTCTGCTCATCGTTTACCCAGGAAAGGACAGAATGTCTGACAAGGGATTCGCCCCTCGTCGTTGCGCATGTCGGTCTTCGAAGAATGCGCAAAGGGTTGCTGGGCGACCTGTCGTCCCTCGTCAAGACTGCCAAGAAGCTGCAGGAGATCCTGCAGTCTAACCAGGCGCCTACCCCTGTGTTCGGACAGCTGGACGAGCTCGTTCTTAAGGCATTCAAGCTCGTGACAAGAGCAGTGCGCTTCCTCGACATTTGGGCACAAGACGCTGTGTCGCTGTCGTTTGACCTGGGCGATGCAAGCAACAATAGACCTCTGACCCCTCCATCTGACTCTGCCGATCCTGCTGTACAACCGCCAGCAACGTCGAATCATAACGACGCAGCGGTCACGCCAGCGAATGATGATGCAGCTACTGTATCACAAGCGAGCGCGCATGCAACACGAGAAGAATCGGACAGGTCAACCCAGCCCCCACGTAACCTCAATCGACTCTCTGTCGCCTTCTCGATTCCTTCGGATTCGGACGCGCTCCAATCACCTCTTCTTCCCGCTCAGCCCCAAGGCCAGGCAAAACGATTATCTGTTACGCACCGCCTGTCGTACACCGGAAAGTCTCAAGGCGCGCGAAAACAGAACCTTGCATCAGAGCGCCTGAATGCCACCCACGATTCCTTCTTAGGTTTCATCGGCTCTTTTATCGGGTTGCACCTGCAGTCCCGTTCCTCTGAAGAACTTACCCTAACTACCCAACAATCCGTCGTTGCCTGTCGACAACTCCTCGCTATCGTCGAGGAAATATGGGAACGCGACTCGCGACGATCCGAACAGCTGGAGCAAGCAAGGGAGACCATGTACACGCGACTCACCGACCTTGTGCAGGCGACCAAGGACATGTTCAGCAGCTCCGAAACGGGCCTGGATGAAGAGATGGTCATGCCGGAGTCTGGGAAACAACTGGTAGCTGCTGCAACGAGCTGTGTTCGCTCCGCTGGGGAATGCGTTACGAAAGCTAGGCTTGTGATCGAAAGGATCGGCGACTTTGAGTTCGAAAACGAAGAGGGGCTTTCGAAGGCCATCTTTGAACAGATTACTCACAATGCAACTCAAGAGGACGAACTGGCGGAGGTGCCTAAGCCTCTAGGACCATCCGCGGAGACCGATAAACCACTTCCTGCACCACCGGTCGACGATCGAAAGCTGCTTCCCCCGCTTGTCATCTCCGAATCGAAGCCGCTCCCTCAGGTTCCTCAATCGCCCAGCTCACCATCAACCATCAACAACAACAACAACAATACTAGCCTCCAGCCCACCGAGCCCGCAAAAGCTGAAAGCCCCACCTTGGCATCCTTCAGGTCGTCAAGATCATCTCTGCCGCCTTTGAGTCAACTGCCCATCCCTCATCTTCCTCAACCCAGCCCGACCGATTACTCACAAAGTCCCGCTAGCGCGACACAGCGTTTCTTCTCCAAATCGATCCGTGCTGATAGCGTCAACGCCTCGGTGGCCGACTCGAGTAGTACATACCGATACAGCATGCGGGGTGACACCAACAGCATCGTTTCGCAGACTTCGACACGGGCTACCACCCCAGACCACTCTCCCGTCAAGAAGCACAGCTCGCAAACTCTAGTTAGTAGTTTTGGCAGTTCATCCGAGCTCCGTTCCCTGGCTAGCGAGGACGTTGCAGCTGCGGAGGAGCACCTGCTCGAAACAACCTACGCCCACGAGCTCATCTATAATAAGGAAGGTCAAATTTCCGGGGGGTCATTACCTGCCCTTGTGGAGCAGCTCACAACCCACGAGTCAACACCAGATGCGGTTTTCGTCACCGCCTTCTACCTCACCTTTCGCCTCTTCACAACACCCGTCGAGCTTGCACAATGCCTAATTGACCGCTTCGATGCGATCGGCGATAGTCAAACCATTGGTGTTCCAGTCCGCCTCCGAGTCTACAACGTCTTCAAAGGTTGGCTCGAAACCCACTGGGTAGGGGAGACTGATACCGATGCTTTGGGCATCATTCTCTCCTTTGCTATGGGCAAGCTGCGTGCGGCATTACCAGCCGCCGGCAAGCGTCTTGCGGAACTGACCTCCAAGGTCACCGACATACGCTCCGGAGCACTCGTCCCTCGGCTTGTATCTTCCCTCGGCAAGACCGGTGTGTCTAACGCTGTCTTCACCCCTGCTGATAACAATGTTCCCAGCCCCATCATTAGCAGAAGTCAAGCAAGTGCCCTAAAAGCCTGGAAGGAAGGCAGGGCTCAATGCAGCATCCTGGATTTTGATCCGCTTGAGATGGCTAGGCAGTTCACCATCATCGAGTCGAAGCTCTATTGCTCCATCCAACCAGAGGAACTTCTGGCGCTGGAGTGGACAAAGAAAACCGGCTCGAAAGCCGTCAACGTTCGGGCCATGTCGACACTATCGAACGACCTTGCCAACCTGGTCGCCGATACGATCCTGCACTCAGAAGATCCCAAGAAACGGGCCATCATCATCAAGCAGTGGGTGAAGATTGCGGTCAAGTGTCTTGAGCTCAACAACTACGACTCTCTTATGGCCATCATCTGCTCTCTCAACTCGTCGATGGTGTTGCGTCTGAAGAGAACTTGGGAATTAGTCTCTGCGAAGACCAAGGCTCGCCTCGAAGAGCTCAAAACAATCACCGACGTTGGACGCAATTACGCAGTCCTTCGCCAACGTCTGCATAATCACGTTGCTCCGTGCATTCCATTTGTCGGCATCTATCTGACAGACTTAACATTCGTCGATGTTGGCAACGGTACGACCCGACAACTTCCCGGCGAATCTGGTCAAGATAGAATGTCGGTCATCAACTTCGACAAACACATGAAGACGGCCAAAATCATTGGCCAGCTCCAGTCCTTCCAGGTGCCATACCGTCTGGCAGTCGTTCCTGAGATGCAAGAATGGATGGACGCACAGATCCAGCGGGTCCGCGCCAGCGACCAAGCCAACGTTCAAAGCCAGTACCGACGCTCGCTACTTCTTGAGCCTCGCGAGGCTCCCCAATTCGCCAGGCCAATGCCGATTCCTGCTGATGGCGGCGTTTCCGGGGCGCTCACGGCTGACAGCCGCACAAATTCGAAAGAGAGATTCGAATTTCTGAACTTCCACTTCTCTACCAACCCCGTTAAAGAGCGATAGATTTGAGCTATGCGCTTCGATGCGCCTATTGGATTATAATGCCGACATGTTCTCGGTTGCTACGATTGGATACCGGATGCCTTGTACCAAGTACACGGCTCCGATCTCGTCCGTTTTCCTACGCCTGGCATGGTTCGAGAGGAACATGTTTAGCGACACTGCTTCGTTTGTTTTCGTTTCTTCCTTTTTACTTTTTACGGTCGGTCACGATGCCAACGTTCAATTTTCTTTGCTTGTTCAGATACCACTATTAGCGATTTCTTTCCCCTACACCCTTTTCGGGGCATTTGCATGGTTTGGTTGCGGTTAATACCCTGTTCTTTGTGTTCCTAGGGTGGGGTTCTGCATCGAGTGGAGTAACGCGCAGCGGTTGTTTACATACTGGTCTAGCAAAATGGGGGTTCCTCTAGAGGCAGAGGAGAAAAGCATGGCGAGCGGGGTGTGGCGACACTCTGTGGGTTGTATAATTTAGGTCGCCATAGAGCATATGGGGACGAAGATCTGAAGCAATCAACGAAGATTCGAGCAATTTGCGATGGCCCATGCATGTGATGTTGAAGCACAACATAAGCTCGTGATTGTGCTCCATGTGATTCACCGATGTCAGGACGCGCCGCGATGCGCTTCCACGGATGACGGCCCAAGCTGGCGGATGTTGCGAACGACGATCCGGTGTGCTTGGACCTTCAAGACGATTCCAGCTGGCGGCCGAGGAGACGATGACAGGTGTGGCGTTGTGACAGTTTGTGGCAGGTGCGACCACGGTAGACAACCTCGGAGCAGGTTAGGCACGAGACCTCTTCTCCCACGTCCCACGCCTCCACACCGCGTCCCTAGCTGTAGCGGAGCATGCCCTCATGAGTCTCTTCTCGTCCTTTATTATTGACCCTGTTGTCCGCCAGGCACGGCGCTTTTCCGGCGCCACACCCCCCACCGCACCCGACGGACGGCCACTGTCACATGTCAATCGCAGCCTCTCACATTCCACTCCACTCGACGTCCCTCCTCGCGATGGGGATGTCGCACTCGACGAAGACGCGCCTCAGGCCGGAGGTCCTCTTGCTGCACTAGCTGACAGCGCGCAAGATGCGTCTTCCTTGCGTCGTCCCCGCTCAGCAACTGCAGAGGACGAGGGGCGGGGAGGGCATGACGGCAGCGTGCATCAAGCTTCCCCAAGCTTATCGCGCCGCGCTACCGCACCCAGCGCGCCCATCGACATTCCAACCGACACGGATATATCAACCAACCCCTCGCGGACCCTTGAGACGCAGCTTCGCCAGCTCCAGCTCGACTCGCCGCTCTCCGCCACGCCCTCTTTCTCGAACACGCAGGCCCCGCGCAATTCAGATCCCGTCGCAAGCGGACAGGATGCACCCACAATGTCGGAGTCGCTGCCTGCAGACGATGGGATGCGCCATCTGCGGGAGCGCATGCATCAGATAAGAGATCTGGCTATCTCTGATGTGGAGAAGGCCCGCATGATGCATGGCCTGATGACGGAGCAGTACAACTTCTTGCGCCCAACGTCGCCGAGCAGCTTTATCTCGCACGACCGCCCCTTCACGCCCACGTCTGGTCAGTCGGTATTCTCAGACAACCATATATCCTCACCTGTCTCCACCGCCTCAGAAGTCGATCCTGAGAACCCCTTCAATTTGCGTCCGGGAGATACAGAACCCACTTATCGGTCCCGACCCGCGAACCATGCTACAGACCCAGATGCCGGAGTAGAAGACGAGGATTTGGAGAGCTTCGAGGACGAAGTTTCGTTCGGTTGCCAGCACTATAAGCGCAATGTCAAGGTCCAGTGCTACGAATGTCGGCGGTGGTACACATGTCGGCATTGTCACGATGCGGTGGAAGACCATAATCTGAACCGAGTGAAGACGCAGAACATGCTCTGTATGGGCTGTGGAACGCCACAGAAAGCTGGAGAATACTGTGCGAAGTGTGGGATGCAGGCAGCGTGTTACTACTGCGAGGCCTGCAAGTTGTGGGACAACAACAGCAACAAGAAGATATACCACTGCGTAGACTGTGGCATTTGCCGAAGGGGAGCAGGCTTGGGCAAAGACTACATGCATTGCAAGGTAAGTCTATCTACTTCCAGTCAATGCCATTCTAACGGCGACGAGAACTGCAACGTCTGCATATCCATCGCGCACGCTACGACCCATAAGTGCATTGAGCGCGCCACCGACTGTAATTGCCCTATATGCGGTGAATACCTGTTCAATTCCTCCACCGCCGTTGTATCCATGCCATGCGGACATTACCTGCACAAGGGATGCTACAACCAATATATGGAAACGGCGTATAAATGCCCGACATGCAAAAAGAGCGCTGTCAACATGGAATTGCAGTGGCAGAAGCTTACGCAGGCTATTGAGAGTCAACCAATGCCCGAGCAATTCGCTGACACAAGGGCAGTCGTTCAATGCAATGACTGCTCTGCGAAGTCTTCTGTCAAGTATCATTGGCTGGGTAACAAGTGCAACAGCTGCGATTCCTACAACACGAACGAGCTGCGGATCCTGAATGGGCCTGAGAGCGAGCGAACCGCCAACGCACTTTTACAAGCAGATGCCGATGCCTACTCAGGTGCGCGTTCCCCCGTCAGCGTCAGCTCTCCCACTTCTCAGCCCCTGCGCTCACCTCGTTACTACTTCCAGCCCGACGAGCCGGAACAGACCTGGCTGCCCGGCCAACTACCCTCTTTCCCGTTCCAGATGCCACAGATGCCTCGTATGCCCCAGTTTCCGGGTATGCCACAGTTCCCTCAATTTTCAGGAATGCCCCAACTTCCGCCTTTTCCTCAGATGCCACAAATGCCAGATCCCTACGAACTCCTGGAGCGCGTACAGAAGTCCTTTGACCATTATCTCAATCCGACTGGCGAGATCCCTAACGAGGATGTCCCGATTATTGATCTGGATGTCGATGACGAGCATCGTGAAATGCGGGCAACGGACGGCACCACAGTTCGGCTGCCTTCGCTTCCACAATACGTGCTTGAGCGTTTTAACCAATCGCTAACGCCCCTTCGAAACTATCTTAACTCCCCCACCGAGCAGATTCCGAGGTTAGACCTGTCGGAAGATCATGATGGTATGCAATTTTGGGGCGAAGATGGTGGCCGGCTCGACCGGTTCCTTTCGGGCGGGGAGGAGGATGATGAGGGAGACGAAGATGATAGCTCCAGTGATGAGAGTGCGGAAGAGGAGGAGGAAGAGGACGATGAAGAGGCAGAAGCGGATGAGGATGACAATGAGTTCCAGCTCCCCGGTCATCGGTGATGGAGGTGTCTTTGGCGTTTTGAGAAAAGTTCAGTGGACCGTGGACTTTCACATGTTTGGTGTCAGCATCTGGGATGTTCGGGGCACATAGGACCTATTGACTTCATTTATTGACGCATATACCCTTCCAACATAGAAATGAACAAGAAGCTGTTCTGTAGCCTCAAATACAATCCCCCACACAGAAAGTCTTCATCACGTGCGCGCATAGTCCGTGCATCTTCGGCTAAATCTTGGCGCCTTTTTGCAACCCACACGAGATTCGGCAACATCGCGAATGTCAACCACCAAGCCGCACCTCGACTCTCTCTTCCCCGACTAACCGTCCAGCGAGGAACTTTTCAGTAAGACCCTATTCCGTTCAACTGGCTTTGTCTCTGCACAATTGTTATCGCGCTGGAATTGGCCCAGCCCGCCAAGGAGAACTTTGCTAACCTCATGTTCTCTGCTCCAGGAATGGCCCCCTCAGCGAAAGCAAGCGGCAAGAAGCCGGCCGGCAAGACCCAGCGCAGCGCCATCGCTGACGTCGTCGCGCGCGAATACACGATCCACCTACACAAGCGAGTATGTTGAGTCCAGTTTTGTGAAGTCCAGCGGATGGCCCAACGGGCATCGCAGTGCGCCGGGCGCAGTGATGTCCGTTTAGGGTATTCGGACGGAAGACGTCTCTCAACAGCTTGTTAACACCTGGACTAGGTCCACGGCGCTTCTTTCAAGAAGAAGGCTCCCAAGGCGATCAAGGAGATCAAGCTCTTCGCTGAGAAGGCCATGGTACGTACAAATCTGTCACTTAGAAACATTTCATTGCAGTGTCAATCTGTCGTGCTTCCCCAATGTATATATTCTATGAGACAACGGACATTGACAGTTACACCAGGGCACCAAGGATGTCCGCCTAGACCCCCAGCTCAACAAGAAGGTGTGGGAATCCGGTATCAAGGGTGTTCCTTTCCGCCTGCGCGTCCGCATCTCCCGTAAGCGAAACGACGAGGAGGGCGCCAAGGAGAAGCTGTACTCGTACGTGCAGGCCGTCAACGTCAAGGATCCCAAGGGTCTGCAGACGACTGTCGTTGAGGATGCATAAAGGGATGTGGTGCTGGGGATACGATGAATATGGACTGGGTCGATTGCATGAAAAAGGTCGGCGTTTTGGCGGGACGCTGAGTAGCTTTTCTCATTTACGGCGAAAGGCTTGAATGATATCCAATCAATGGTTCATACCCGCCACTTTTGATGCGTTACGATGATGATTGTGGAGGTGATGATGCGCAAAGAATTGCAGGGTCACTATTTCGCTCGCGTGCTTGCGACTCGAAGACATGCAAGGATCTCGGAGCAACATGTTCACATTCAACTACAGACATCGAGCTTCAGCGAGGCACAAGACTCTTAACGTTTGTTCGCGGCTTCTTGCGACTGATTGCCCTCATCTTCCTTCTCCTTCTCCTTCCTCCGTTCCTCCAACCCCTCAACGCCCTTCCCCCACGCACCAGCACGTTTCCCCCACCTCGTCGTGCCCCAAACATGCGTCGCCCAGATTTTCGGCGGCGCATTATCCACGGTCCGGAACGGTCTCGCGCCATGAGCAAACATGTCCTCCACCCGACCCGACTCTGGCGCTTCCTCACCTACCACCAACGTACCCGGGTCGACACGAGCAGTGATGCGCTCCACGTCAAGCCTATCCGGCTCAGCCAAATGCGTCCGCTCCCAGTGCCGCGACTCCGAGGGTAGCGGCCTCCACCAGCCCATCTTGCCATCCTGCCCACCATCACGCCCACCGTCTGCATACCCCGCTCTCTCCCACCACTTCCCCGAACACATTTCCCACAGCCGGCTTTCCGCCCGCTTGACGGCGAAGACTTCGTCCTCACCCGTTAGTCCGCGGATGTTGGCGAAGTCGACATGTTCGCTGCGTCGACGTTCGTCCGTGAAGGATGTTCCGGGGCGCCGGACACGGTTTGGGGGATCGTCTTCTAGCGCGTCGATGGGGAGGCTGGAGGAAGAGGGGGTGTAGGAGGATATGTTAGGGCGGAAGGGCGACGTGAGGTCTTGGTGGATTTCAGAGAAGGTCTCAGGGTGGACGGCGTCGGCTGTTAGGGTATCGAGTCCAACCCCCTGTGAAACGCTGATGGTGGATGGAGTCGCGGCGGGGAAGAATATCTCGTCCGGGCCTGCGTCTGCAGTGATTAGGAGTCGGCATCGTGCTTCGTACATGGCGTCGAGAAGTGTGATGAAGCGCCGTGCTTCGTTCTTTTGCGGGAAACCGAGGATCGGGACGTGGGTTATGATGATGGTGTGGTAGGTTGAGGCGAGAGTTATGTAGTCGGCGGGGCCGAGGACGGCGCCGCAGATTTGGAGGAAGGTGAATAGGGCGGTGCCCCGGTGTTGGGCGGGGATGAGGAGGGAGCGGCCGTACACGATTAGGGTTGTTGGGGTCCAGGGGATGGGGGTGAAGGGTGGTGTATGGGTTAGGGTTTGCAGGGTGCTGGCGAGGGCTGCTTCGTGAGTGGCGAGTCCTTCCGTGGATGCTGTTGGTGGTGGGTGGATCAGGTAGTGTTTGGGTAGTGTTGTTCCTGCGATGGAGGGTGGTGGCGATTGGATGTCCGACGGGGAGGGGTTGGGAGAAGCACCGGGCAGTGCGGCGGTATGCGATATCGACAACTCTCCCACCTTTGCCGTCGTATGTACAGCTCCATCCACTTCTCCAGACAGTCTTCGATAATCCTTCCTCCCTTCCATCTCCCAAGCCTCACACCTTGCCCTCAACACCTCAAGAAACTGCGCAAACTCGCCCAGTTGTCCTGGCCCATCATCTCTCCCTACCTGCCCACCCATCCCCAATTTCCATCCCAGCCGACTCAGTCTCGAAACCGGCCTCGTGAACTCCATACCAGCGGCCTTGGCAAGTTCCTCCGGCATGCGATTACTCGTTGCAATAAGCACGCCGCCCAGCTGAAAGAAGCTCGTCATCAGATTCGAGAGGATTTTCGATGCTACACGATCTGGGAGCTGGAACTCGTCAAGAAACAGGATAGGACTCTTCTCAATGAGATCCCTCGCCAGCCAAAGTAAGCTATACTCATCTTGCCCACCCGACCCTAGTCCCCCAATACGCGATTTTCGGAGCTGCTCCAGCCGGGAGATGATCTCCAACATGAAGGTATTGAAGTGCCAGCGACGTTTCTTCCCATGTGGTAAACAGTCGGCAAACAAATCGATCAACATGCTTTTCCCCGTTCCAACGTCTCCATGTAGCATAAGGCCTTTAGGGCTTTGCAGATTGAGAGCGGCTTCGTGGTTGGTTAGAACGCGCGTTAGTGCTAGCGAGTTTCTCTTCTCTTTCTGCGCGAGGAGTGAGGTCCATAGGCCCCGTGTTCCGAGAATAGTCCGTTCTGTCGGTGAAAGTGGAGATAGAGCGGCATTTTTGTCAGATTGGATGGTCTGGCTTAATTGTTTCAACCGATCTGAGTACTCGAGGCTAGGTTCATAACCGATTAGGCGCTCGTAGAGCTTTTGGAGATGTAGTGCTGGTGTGGCTGTTAGTCGACGTCTCAGGCCTTGGCGAGAGGGAATGGTTGATGTCATGTACCGAGGCGGTGTTGTGCTGGGTCTGCGCTTATGCGGTTTGTGGCTACCAGGCTACGGTAGAGGATGAGTGGGTTTGTGATTGTGAGGCTGGAGGCATTTGGAGGCATTTGGATGCTGGAGATGGTTGGTGGGGAGTGTAGATGGGAGTGGTGGAAGATTGAGGTGCGAAATCTGGGGATCGGGGCTAGCCTGGATTGGGAAGTAGCGCGGAAGATGTTCAGAGCTGGTGCTACCAGACTTCCCAGTCTGACGGAATCAG
Source organism: Lentithecium fluviatile CBS 122367 (assembly GCA_010405425.1). NCBI lineage: Eukaryota > Fungi > Ascomycota > Dothideomycetes > Pleosporales > Lentitheciaceae > Lentithecium > Lentithecium fluviatile. Next base: position 1,338,682 of record MU005570.1, read on the forward strand.
GGATAGCTCCCGAGGCCCATCTATTCTCGCAGGTGATATTATCTGCATATCTTCGCTGACCGGTTCATGAGAGGTTTCGTCATAATAATCTCTTCTCAGAGAAGTACGCGCCAGAGGAGGCGACCATGATGAAAATGAAAGAGAAGAGATAGTCGACGGATTGATTAGCGACAATGGGGATATAGATCTTTTATTTGCCGTGTAGAGGTATCGTCTGATTTACCGAACGCCAGAAAATGCAGTGATGGATTCGTAGTTGGCGCGAAAACTCATCATTAAGGTCAGATGTTCGTGACTCCAGGCGCCCATGCGTCCCCTATCCTCTTTACTTCCTGGATGAACTTTCGGCTCGTAATTTGTGTCGAGCCAACCCTCTGCTCGGCGTTTGCTGTCACTGGCGAGTGCTCGTCTGGGTTGTAGAACGGATTTCGGAGCAACATGATGTACGCTGTCTGCAGCGCTTTGAAGGCCTGGACATCGTTAGCAAGCTCGGCGGGATATGGCTAAAGTGGAAGAGGTCGTACAGGCTTTAGATCCGAGTCTCGTAGCCCAACAGCAGATGATGTTTTACTGTCGAGCGCCGTGGCAGGTCGTCCTTCCATGTCCACAACGATAACAAACTTGACCCCCGTGTTCGTCAACCAGCCGTACATAGCCAGTCGCTCGTCAACAGCTTGAAGAAGACCGAAATCTTGGTCTGCCGTCTTGTGGGGAAGACGAGCTTCGAAAATGTCCAGGCATGATGATAGGAGGAATTGGAACTCTAGTGGTGCTCGTTCTTCTGCAGGGAACAGTGATATGTGGAGAGGGTTGTTCTGCGACATGATGAGTACTCCTGAGATATACGGTCGATAACAGTGAAGTTTACTCACGTGTCTACCGATGACGCCTATGCAGGCTACACTGGGGACCCTGCCCGCCATGTTTGAACGGATTGTGGGTCGTCGCGATGGACAAGTGATTTACGACGTTCGTGTGAGAATCCAACTGGGAGCCTCCTGGACGCCCAATACGCGGATGAGAGAAGCGCCGGCGATGTAGCCCAACGTCCTGCGATGAGATTTTGAAAGCCCGTAGAAATTCCTATGGTTGCCCAATACGTCGAGGACCGACGCCGATGGTGTCCGTAATACGGCGGAGAGGCACCGACCAACCAGAAGGCGTCCGATTGGGCTACGCTAATCGGCGAACGCCAAGCCACATACTTTGACCTCACGACTTCGCGATCTCCCCTCCCTCCCATCGCCACCTCGACACCCGCGCCTCTCCACTCCTTCCCCGGCCCTTTCCTTTGTGCCTGTCGCCAACATGCTGTCGACGACGAGGTCTGCCGCCTCAATGGCCCTGCGAGGTCCGTTCCTGTTCCTGTTCCCACCGCCCGAAAGCTTGCCCTTGGCCACAAGCTAACATTGCGCCCAGCCAAACCCGCGACGGCCCTGCTGCCATTCCGCGCCGGAAGCACCGCCTTCATCTCGTCCACCTCGTCGAACAATGCGTCCCCCGCCCAGCAGAGCCCGGGACTGGTTGCTGGTGCTTCCGGAACACCGCTACCGATGAAGCAGGCGCGACGAGAAGTGCCATTGCCGAGCCAGGAGGGAAAGAAGGGGGCTATGCAGTACGCGTTGTATGTGATATCGCCTTTAGAAACGCTTCTGCCCGAGCTGGGGGCTTGGAGGGGTCTGTGGGTGGATACTGGGCTAACGCGTGCTCGCAGGACCACGCTCGATCAAATCGCCAATTGGGCCCGACAGAGCTCGCTCTGGCCCATGACCTTCGGTCTCGCCTGCTGCGCCGTCGAAATGATGCATCTCTCAACACCCCGCTATGACCAGGATCGTCTTGGTATAATCTTCCGTGCTTCGCCTCGGCAGTCCGACGTCATGATTGTGGCCGGAACCCTCACCAACAAAATGGCTCCGGCTCTGAGACAAGTGTACGACCAGATGCCTGACCCGCGATGGGTCATCTCTATGGGCAGCTGCGCAAACGGCGGTGGATACTACCACTACAGCTACTCGGTCACAAGAGGGTGTGACAGGATTGTGCCCGTGGATATTTACGTTCCGGGATGCCCGCCGACGTCGGAAGCGCTGATGTACGGCATCTTTCAGCTACAAAAGAAGATGAGGCACACCAAGATAACGAGGATGTGGTATAGGAAGTAGAGAGGTTTCTTTTGTCTCGGTGGTTCAGTTTTCAGTCATTGCTGTGGACATTTGCGTCCTCCTGTACAAATGGAATATCTTGCGCTAAACATTACACTCTAGAAGATTGATTGACAGGTTTCCCTGTGCTCATGACGTGTACAGTGCGTGTGCTCGTTCTGATGCGGTTGGTATACAAACTTCCTACGACCAGATTTATACGAGAATCTGACGCATCTGGTCATGCTCCATCACTCGCTGCCTTTGCTTCCGCGCTATTCTCAGAAGCATGTCCACCTCGGACTCTTTGAACCACGGTTTCGACAGCATCAAATGCTTCTGAACTGCATTGATGAAAGATCTGCGACCTGCAGAAATTCGGGTTCGTCCCGCCCGATAGTCCTTTCTAAAAGGTCGCCGCAGGTTCGATCGTCCCTTCGTATGTCTCGCAGGGTTGAAGTCACTACGGTAATGTGGTTGATCGCTTCCAGGTCTTCCGCCAGCATACCGAGTCTGACTAAGTCTGCACGGTCTCGTATCATATACAAGGCGTCCATATTTTCCCTCAAAATCGCCAGGTGGATCGTACCGCGAACTTCCTCACGCTGGAGTGCCGACAATTTGCGACCGGCGCGCCTCCCAGTCGCTAGTTTCTGCAGCGCAATGGCTAGTCGTTCGAAGAGCGGTGAATAGCTGCGCTGTGAATCGAAAGGGTGGCGCAGACTCTTTCTGATCTGCGCGACCAGTGCTTCCAGCTCGTTCATTGACATACGGATGGGGTATTCGTCGCGGATATCGCGTTTTTCGTCGTCGAGGTTGGTTTACTGGAGGGGGACTTCGACTTCAACTCGGACCGGGAGGGAAGTGCTGGATCAAGTATCAGTATGCCTGTGTATGACGAAGGGATAGTGACGTCAGAGAGACCTACCCTCCATTTTGCTGACCTTGACTTGATCCACCACCCGTATTTGAACTCCCGCCTGTCCCAAATGTGGCTCGTTGAGTACGTCCAACAAACCGATTCGTCCGCTCGAATCGATTGCTCCTGACACATGGGTGACGGGCCCCCCAAGACTTGGCCACTAGCCGGTCCCGCAGCGCCGCGGAGGATACCAGAACGCAACATGGTGATTGAGGGAATATAATCACGATTCAGGTGCCCTTTATGCCCTCTTTGGCCGTCTGGCTGTTGCCTGGGGAAGTGGAAATCTCATTTTATTCTTGCATGCCTGTGGAACGGCTTGGGACGCAACAGTTACACAATATGAAAAAGCTCGAAACGCGAGGACAGAGTTTTCAGGTTTATAGTTTTTTGATCCTTTTCTCTTTTTTCTCTTCAGTCCGACGATTTGTGAGGGCTGGTTGGTGGCTTGGAGCATGTTCGTCTGTCGAAGTCCAACCTTTCGCGTCTTCAGCGTGCAAACGGGTCACGACGCTTCCGGTGTGGGACGACGCACCACTAACGCCTCGAGAAGCTTCTTGGTGGTGCACGGAGGCGTGGTGTCTTGAGACGTCCTCAAGAAATTGGAGGTCGTAGGGAGTTGTACACTGGCTCTTGGTCTGGCTGTTCTGGACGAGGTGAACAATATGATTGGTACTTGCTTCCAGCACATGTCTACCGATACGAACACTAGCTAGCTCGAATGTCTGTAGCATCAAAATATTGATGCAATCAATGAACGCGAGCTTTGGCTCTCCATCACCTCCCCTGGCTGCCTTCTTCCATCCCGATGACGAAAAGAAAGAACGACTTGCGAGCACTGATGCCATACCCGCTCACGCCCGAAGAAACATTTGTGCTAGCAGACCGGCTCGAAAATCACCTCGTTTTCGCTTTCATCGACCCTCCCGAAGCTTATACTGACGCAATCCCCTTCTACAAGGCCCTTGTGGAATCGTTACGAAAAGAGGCCAAACCAAGAAATCTGGAAGGTATCTCGACAATCACATTAAGCTTTGGAAAAAAAACTTTAGTATTCGCCACAATCCTTCGTACATCAACACTGGACAGCGTCGCTATATCAGGAAAAGATACAGAGATGCTTTAGCAGCTCAGTAAAACATACGCTCGCATCTTTTACATCGCGCGCGCGAATCTAGAGCTCCGCTCTCTTAGAGGCTAAAAGAACACTTTTATGTCCCATCCCTTACCCCCAACCTCGGCTCCAGACTTTGGAGCTCAAGGCTTATCACCGTTTGCCTTCTTAGCAACCGACACTGGCCTGCTAAACGGCAACCGTCCCATGAACTCTCCGGCCAGCCCCCTCCCTAAACGCACTCGCGATGCGGAATGCAGCTGTGGACCTCCTCAATGCTCTGGGTGATCAGCAGTATTTGGAGAAAGAGTGGTTCAGTAGGAACGACCAGGTCTTGTTGGTGAAGGTTGCGGGGAGGTTACGAAAGCTTTCAGAGCGGGTGGGTCCCAGCTTGGAGAGAAGGTCGGTTGTGAGGAAATCGGCGAGAGATCCGCAAGCAAACATGAGGGACTTCGAGCTCGCCACTGGCTTAAGTGTTGGTGATTGATAGCTGGAGCAGGTTCGTGGGCGGAGTGTGTATTAAGGAAGGCGAGAGGCCTTGAGACAAATTCCACTCGTTGTACGTATACCCCGAAATGACTTGCTTAGATAGACTAGTCCAAAGACATTATGATGTTGCAATTTGCAAGACTACGTGGGACGTCTCTCCAAGCTAGTGCCGCCATTCCCTTTCTGGAACGGAGGACACGGACCGTCGACAATGTTTCATCCATCGAGCCTCACACATTAGCCATCACTCGATATACGACGCACCCCAACTTTACTGCCGGCGCAGCCCTTACAGAAGCCGAACCTGCCTTCATCTAGAAGGTGTGACGCCCACTAGCTCTACCGCCGCGACATACCCCAATTTACCAAATGTGGAGCGGGCGCCTTGGCTCCGCCCTGGGGCGGAACCGCATCTTACACTAAACGCTCTGGAGACTGGTGGATATGCATTTGAATCTTCCGAGTACCACACGTGTGGGTGGTGTGGGCTTTGAAAATCTGGGGTTCGTATTAGACACTTTATTCCCACGTCGTTGCTGCCCACACGCCCAGCATCCTGGTCATTTCTAGTAATATAGTGTTCATTTCGCGGACCCGGGGTTATATGGCTGTGGATCACTAATTTTTCGACGCCGATCCAATGACCTGCAAGAGATGGCGCATATTATGTAGAGTCAGTGGTATATAAAGTATGTACATTCCTCCCACAGGACTTCAGCAGGTCAACATCTCCAGACTCTCAAGCTCGGATCATCATGCACTTCTCCTCCGTCCTTGCCGCTGCGGCGCTCGCTGCTACTGCCTCCAGCCACACGATCCTTCAAAAGATTTCGGTTAATGGCGCAGACCAGGGCCAGCTTAAGGGTGTCCGCGCCCCAGACTCGGACTACCCGATTCAAAACGTGAACGACGCGAGCTTTGCCTGCAACAAGGACATCAAACACCAGGACAGTACCGTGATTACCATCCCCGCAGGCGCAAAGGTTGGTGGTTGGTGGGGCCATGTCATCGGTGGTGCGCAAAGCCCAGGTGACCCAGATCATCCCATTGCAAAGTCTCACAAAGGTAATACGATACTCATACTCCTCTACCTCAGAGCCACGTAAAACCTGATCGAATGCTGACACATAGCAGGCCCCATAATCTACTACCTCGCCAAAGTCTCCAACGCCGCCACAACCGGCACCACCGGCCTAAAATGGTTCAAAGTCGCCCACGACGGCCTCAGCAATGGCAAATGGGCTGTCGACACCATGATCGCCAACAGCGGCTGGCACTACTTTACCATGCCGACGTGCGTTGCCCCGGGTGACTATCTGCTGCGCGCAGAGCTCATCGCCCTGCATGGCGCCCAGAACGCCGGCGGTGCCCAGTTCTACATGGAGTGTGCACAGATTCGCGTTACGGGATCGGGGACGAATACTGGTGGGAATACGGTTAGCTTCCCGGGAGCGTATAAGGCGAATGACCCGGGGGTCCAGGTTAATGTCTATGATAATTCAGGGCAGCCGTATATGGGCGGGAAGGCTTATCAGATTCCGGGGCCGGCACCGTTGCAGTGTTAGAGGGGGTTGAAGTTGGGGACGCGGATCTAGTTGGATTGGCTCGACGATTTGCGGTTTCAGATCTTGCGGTTGTAAACCACTGTTGTGGTTTAATCAGCTCTTTTAGGAAGAAAGCAATCAATAGGCTAGCCCAGAAATCCTACCGTCCAACTAAACATGTGCATATCAAGTATACAAGTGAAAGGCTTCTCGGTATCCTCTCCTAGAATCCTTCTCGACGTGGTTCAGTCCTCTGTGGAACATTCCAGCAACGGAGGTTGTCGTGCAAAAGTGCCCCGAAGCTAATGATGTGTAGTCAGGGCTTAGAACATTTTCGAATTGAAGGTAAACCGAAATTTAGAACAGAACATCAAAGACACGACTTTCCCACCGCACCCGTTCGTTGCTAGTACATGAATTCTATACATCGCTCGTCAATCAGTAGAACCGTCGTAATAATCGGCAACCCAAACTCTTCTTCTCCTTCGAGGGTTTCGGCGGTACCAATGCTTGATTGCGGGCTATGGCGTCCCCTTGCGATTACGTTAGACGTTGGTTGGATAAATGAGCAAAGTGTAGCTAACCGAATGGCATAGTTCCCGGAAGACGCTGCAATAATATAACACCGCCGAGCGAGTCGGGATAATGTATACCAATGATAGTCGCTACAAGTATCAACACGCCCAATACGACGAGAAGTATCGTTTGAGCCGTCTGGTCTTTGTCGGACATGGTGAGATGATTGGTGAGGTGACTAAAAATGCACCGTACGGTAAAAGTGGTAAATGAAGAGAGCAGAGAACACCGCAGCAAAATCTTGACTTAGTGCCATCAGCGACTTTGTCCGTTTTGCTCAGTCTTAATTGGAATGTATATTGATATGGTATCCCCGGTTTGGACCAATCAGGCGGAGTTGGCTGACCTAATTGAGTCAGTATGTTCACCTCGAACACGGTGTGCACCGCCCCAAAAACTCCCAATAAGCTTCACTTGTTTCTGCCATAACTGCATTCATGCAGGATCGCGACAATCTGCGAGGGAGGTGCGATCTTGCTGTAGCCTCGCTCGTCCGATCACGATCGCTTCATCGCGGCCCGTAAATTCAAACAGGCCGGATCACACATTCAGTACATTCAACATGGACAAAGAAGGAAAGCTGACTGATGTAACCAGATATTATAGGCAGGCGCCATTGGAGGACCCCTCTTAATCCTCTGGAATATCAGGTATCTATCGATCATTATTCTGCGCCACTGGCGGCCTTGCGAGCGAACTTGAAGAACTTTATAACACTACATCACACCGACGTAAATGGTACCACAGGTATCAAGACATTCTCTTCATAATAGCTTTCCACATAATGGCGGAGCTGCAGTCAATGCAAGGGCTACACCAGAGAGATGCGTTTTTATGGCCCGGTCTTCTAATGCTAGGTTTAAGAGTACTGGCAATATAGCTACGATAAACGCTGCTATATTCTTAAGAAAAATAAAAGATGGGAGTGGAAATCAGTCCTCAACGGCTCTTAAGAAACAGAGGTGGTCAGTGGCATGTCTAGTTGAGGACTTGGGGAAGTATTATGGTTTGCGAAAAACCTGCTGCATCCTAGGTAGGCCTAGCGCTACGTATATTATAGCACGCTCCATGTATTATTAAGTATAGACTAAATTAGCGCCCTTGCGAAAAGTGTAATTTAATAGAAGATACGGAGGTGTGCGTTAAAAGTAAGGGCCAGGGCCTGCGCTTGCGCTAAATTTTTAGTGCCAGTTAGCACTTCTTTTAATTTTAGCAGCACAACAATATAGTATTTTTAAAAGTAAGAAATTTTAAAATATTACCTTTCTATAAGGATTATAACAGTATTTTTTTTAAAAAATTAAAAACTTTGTTAAAAGAAAACAAAATTATAGCAATCTAGGGAAACAATAAGATTTATATTCCTAGTGCTTGGCAAAGACTTAGCCGGGCCGTTTCTTTTAATGCGCACCTCCGTAATTAAATTAATAAATATAAATAATATTAATTTATAATATAAAGAAAATAATACTCTTTATATAAGTTTATATTATAAATATTAGAAGAAATATTAAAGAAATAGGGCTATCTACTCCTAGCTAATTATGGGATGTAGCGGGATATTCGCAAACGACCGATACCTTATGCAATCAACACCGAGCCTCATCATCTGAGGTCCTCTCCAAGCAAACGTTATCCGGGCACAGCTCAAAGAAACAACTACCAAACTCGCCAATGCCCTATTCCTCTTTTCTTCACAACTTTTATGGCTCGTCTGATGTTTTCTTCAATCATTTCTTGGTACATTTGACCAGGCTGGTACAACGAGCAGTGGTATTGCTGCACATCGCCTAAGGTAGATCAAATCTGACCCCGGCTGTCCCCTCCATCTGTGTGGTTTCTGCAAGGTATCTGAACATGTGCTCTGAGCGTTGAATGATTGTCGGTCGACAACGCTCCTTGTTATTTCCGTTGCGCTACAACCTGTTGTTATCACCCGCAAATGCAGCTGTCGCCTGCTAGTCACACTACCACAACATTTTTTATATCCGCTGCTTCTAGGACTACAATACTCCGCCTTTTTGTTTTACTCCAAAGCACGGCAAGATACTAGATCCTACTCCTGGAGTAGATGTGATGCTTTATCTACATAAAAACCTCATCATGGATTACAGGTTATATCGCCCTTTGTGACCTTTCCAAGAAGGCTTATAAGTATAAGGCCGCACGGAGCGGAAGTAAGATCAAGGCCTCAGGGATTATCTCTGTAGATCTCAAATACGAATAATCGTCGATATTCAGTCCCGACGAGGCAGCTGGCAGGGGTTCTGATCATATCACGGGTAGTGAGAGCTCCTCCCACAGCGGTTCAGCGAAAAGCCACAAGCTTTCATTACGAGGCTACAATTTCTCCCTAAAATTGGGTAACAGGGATACGTCCAAGAAAGTTAACACTTGCTGACCTCTGTAAATCACCTTCTTGCTTGGGTGGCACGCCTTGGAATCGTGTCATTCCGCATCGGTAGCGAGTACCCCACGGCCCAAAGAGACATCAAAAGCTCTCTAAACAGTTTTTTCCACAATACAAGGACGAAAAGAGTATCAGCTTGTTTCATGGAAACCAGCGTTATTAACAGTACGTAGTACGGTCCGTACATACGGCATCCGTACATGTATGAATGCCGTACGTACAGGTTGTCGTTGTCACGAGACCTCTTGACCCTAACTAGGCTAATACTATTGCTATACGTTACTCGAGCATCGTTGCTGAATTAGGTCCCAGTCGAACCCTGACAGCCATATAAGAGCTCTCAGGTGTACGGAATTGCGGTGTACGCACTGTTGACAACGTTGATGGAAACAGTGGTTTCCGAATGCGGACATAGACCACCACACTATCCCGCACTGCGTCGTGGAGTATTCGTGGCACAGTAAGTCATCTCCAAATTCATCCTTAGTTCGCATATTTTATGATTGTTGAAGGGCCTAAGATTTGGATTTCGGACAGAAAAGTCGAAACTTCACTTAGTTGGTACTCTAACTCCGCCGGTCGGCACTACAACCTCCGGGCAAGGTTATGACTGACCGCCCACCTGTTCAGACGCTGCAGCCATCAACGCTCCAGCCCGTTTCCTGTCCCCCACTCCACACATGCACGCGACGTAGCCACTCGCTTAGCCTGCATTCGACTTTTAAGTTAGCTTTCCCCAAGGCTCTGAACACCGATTTCAACCTCCATATGATCATCTCTGCCTCCCCTCTGCGACGCAGCGGCTTCTGCAGTCGTAGTGTATCCTACTCCCAATCGCTCAACGGATTATCTCACAGAAGGCCCGTGCGCAAAGCGAAGCCTTAGCCATCTTCTGCATCCTCGTTTCGTTGCATTCACGAAATATGCCTCAACGCGACGCATCGACCGAGACCGCTTTACTCATCCTGTTTGGGGCCCTATCCATTGTCACTACTCTCGCTGGAGTACACTCTCGCAATTCAATCGGGAGCGTCTTATATCGCAGAATAAGGAGAGAGTGGTCCAGTCATGGTGAGGTTCCGTTCGATACATACAGTGAATGAGACTGATTTGGGTGTGGGCCAGAAGCGAGCAACGGAACAGCCATGGGATATGACGAGGAGGCTATGGTTGAGATGCGCTTGATGATATCGGTGCCTGTCTATCTAGACAGTTCGCTAATGGAGGAGCCATAAATGTGAAATCTACATGTATTCAGTGCAAGTTAGAGAGCTAACTGTACATCGAAGCCACCACCGCCTCCACTTCTTCCGTAGCATCTCGAACCACAAATTTTGCCTCTATTTGGAGTTTGTATTAAATCGCTATGTAATCCTGATCTCTATGCTATCTGTGTTCTGTTCTTGCGCTACCACAAACTTCTCCATGACCAGAGCCTCTTCGTCTCTCCATCCTCTACTTCCAGTCATTGACATGCGGCTGCGTCCACCGCACTTACCTCTGTTATAGCCTCCTCCTCTTCCTCCATTCATATTCAGCGAGAAGTCATTCCACCAATCTCTATGCTCCTAGATATGATAAGGAGTCTTTTCACTCTAACTCCATTGTTTTTCTTCTTAATTTCTGCCGTCTTCATCTTTATCCTAGGGTTGCAGGTGGGAAGCTAGAAGCAATACACCAGTGGTGAGCTTACTCGCTATTATATTCACTTCCATCTCAACAACGCCTCTGCTCACACGATAGCATCCTGCCACCATACCGTCTCTTATCCAATGTTAACCGTCACTTATTTCCAGATGTCTTTTCGGCAGCAATCCCATTCTCTTTCAACACCATGGATATGGACTTCAAACCCGCCATAAAATTGTATTTCCCCATTCGCTTAAGGTCAAGCTCAAGATACTTCCTCACTGTGGATCAAATTTTCTTGCTGGTTCGCAGAAGCAGTATCGTCCACTACCATGGAGCCACCCGGAGATCGATCAAAGTAAATCGGCATGGAAAAAGTAGGTTGTAGTTCGATGAGGGTATCGTCGTGAAGTCTTCTGTGTGTTCTTGTGCCTATCGCAGCTTCGACGTCTACATCTGCATCTGCACAACTGTAAGCGTAATTGCTCGTAAGACGAGTGCGTCTCACGATTCCAGGCCTGGTGGAGACTACGGCAGAATAGACAACATAATGAATCTCGATGGTGGATGCCGGCGATTGCAATCAGGATCGTGAGAACGCCAAATGCTATAAGAAGCAAGGTGTCGGTTGAGTCGGTGGTGGTGGTAGACATCTTTCAAAGACAAAAAGGTAACCAGTGAGGCTGAGCCGTAGAATAGAAGGGGCGCACGTGATCAGGATTAAAATCCGATGAAAGGTGGAAGCCGGGCGGTAGGTTGGGGAAATTGATAGCGTGTTGGGGATTTTTCGGAGCGAAGAGCTGCTCTTATACCTTAAGTATCCCTACAAAATCGCTCCCTCAATGAACCTGAGCGTGCGAAAGGCATCCCGCTCCAGGTGTCAATGCAATTCGTCGGGAGACCGCTACTCTCCGCAGTTGGAAACTTGGTGGCGAAGCATACGTGCAACAGAAGACGATTGGCTTTTGTGACGGTGCTGCAGGGCGCCACTTGGTCGCATCCTGTTTTCGCCAAGAAAGTGTCAGATTGGAGTACAAGGCTGTCCAATGAGCTTTCCTTGCCTCGCGTTAGCGCGTTAGTTGCATTGGGTGGACATGTGGCAGTACTCCGAACAGTCCTGGATCCACACGCCATTATGCAGGGCTCCAGCCAGCGGCCGCCGCCGAACTTTGACTCGTCAGGTGCTAATCACAGGCCAACTAAGACGGGGTGTACTCTGCTATGAGGTTGATCGCAAATAGCCGCATACGTACATATGCGGCGGGCCTACCACCGCACTATGGACTTTCTCGGCTTAAAAGTGATTACTTAAATATCCGAGGAGGAAGAAATGGTCGTCTTTTTCCGGAATGCCGATCACAAAGTCTCGCAAAATTGTCAGCCTTGCGACCGTAAACCCTCCACAAAGAGACCCTCTTGATACATGAAAAAGACTATAGCTGACAGGTGAGCGACGTTACACGAATGCGCGTTCCACGGCTCCGATTTTGTTTTTGTACTGCTAGCGAAACAACTGTCTCTGCAAGATGCAGACATCCTCCTTCCAAGACAGCTATTTTAAGGGTAAACATTTGAAGGAAGGAGGTGAGCCGTATAGGAAGAGGAAGTTCACCTTCCCTACTTTGCCCTAGATCTGTCTGTCTACTGAACCGCTCGCCAATATTCGCATCGACACGCCCCACATCTCAGCCTCATACACCGATCCTCTGCCCTTCGGAACTAGGAGTTTCTGCCGGACCATCATAGTACAAGGGCAAAGACAACCGCGGCTGTAGTTCGATACTGTCTTCCTCCGGCGCCGCTTCTATGTCTCGCATCGCATTGATGTCTATCCCGAGTCAGCTCAAAGAAGAGGAGTCTGGTCATGACCTCTGGGGGACGTCTTGCCCTGCACCCAAGCCCTATGCAGACTTCTCCCTAGTAAACAACAGAGTGAATCTCGATAGTGTATGCCCGCAATAGTGACGATGAGGGTGAAGACGCCGAAGGATATGAGGAGCGCAGTGTCGGTCGAGTTCGATGCGTTCGACATTATGATGCAGAAGGTTGGGAAATCGGAGGCGGGTTGAAGAGGTTGATGGAGTCGAGCGTTCTTGCTGAATGAGCACAGCAATGTCTTCGGTAGGGATGCTGATATGGTTCGATTGGTGAGCGTGTGGTGTCTTGAAGTCGGCGTCCGATGCGTTTCTCAAGACGTCTGGACCGCCGAAGAAAGAAGTGTGGAAGTGATGGCGGAGGACGTCTTTGGTAGACATGAATTGAAAGAACTTATCCCCTAGGCTGAGGCTTAGATATCGAAGAGGTCCGCTCCGCTCTGGCTGGCTCTGGCTGGCTGTTTGGTCGTGGCCCGTCCACCGGTTGCCTCAAGACTTCCTACGCTCCAATCTGCTGGCTCATAAACTCTACGCTGCTGCGTTCCACTCAAACCGGCACGTGCAAGCGAAACGCTGACTGGATAATGTTCTGAAGGAGATACAGAGAGACGTGAATTAGTTCCAATCTTGCGAGTATTGAGACACTAAATAACATTACTACCAATGTAGTCAGAGACTTGAGTATAGAGGTGTTCTTACTCTGGCCAACATAGATCCACTCGCAGTCGAAAGCTCAAGCCTTGATCGTCGTCGAAGAATATAATCTTTGCAACGGATGTGTAGAAGCTGAGCACATATACTGCTCTTATAGTCTGAGGTGGAAGACTGTCCGACTCTATGCCGTTGTAAAATGGTCCGGACGGACAGCATATATAGATGGCCAGGTCCAAGGCTTTGTGAGCATGCCATGAAGGGCAATGAGAAACACTCGCAGAGATGATTGGCAAGCTGGCGGGTGGCAGACACTGGCCTGACTGGGTGGCAGAAATTGCGCACGCCTCAATATGCAGGGCGTCGCGCTAGTGTTGTCGACAAATCGCTGGGCTATCGTCGCGGTGCCACCGTGCATAGCCAACATCATCGCCAGTATGAAAGAAGAAGTGCGCAAGAATCGAAACAGTATAACAAAAATCTGCAGGGCCATGTCCTGCTGACGGCCTGGCGTGGCACGGCCCGGGATGGGGATCTGACCATCGAAATAACAACCGTAGAGGGGTCAAAATAGAATCTATAGTGCTCTTAAGCTTCCAGTGGTTTCCAAAGAATAGCAAAATAGCTTGCTCTACCCATCGTTGTGTGGGATAATTCATGTAGTGCGGCTGGAGCCGATCGAGGGTTGCTTATTGGTGGCCGCGACAGATCGCACGAGGCGTGAGATGCGTGGACGGGCAGGTACATGATGGATCGTGCGAGCCGGCTGCCTTGCTGGCCACCGTAACGCACCACCAACGGCGTCTGTCTGATCTTGTCGCATCGCAATCCGCTAACAGCGTTACTTAAAAAAAAAAAAGCAGGCCACCAGGGCGGAATCTTGTGCGCACAGCACCTCCAAACGGCCTCCGTCGAATGTGGAAAGTTCCAAATGCAGATACGGAAGAGCCGTGAAGGAGGCAATGCCTTGGCCACCCTTCGCGGGTACGCGACCGCCACACCCTCACCGGTCTCGGCTACCTCGGATCTTTGGTGTCCCTGGCCATCCGTCTAGGATGGTCACCGCATTATGCTTGACGTGGAATCCGTCTTGGGCACGCGCTACTTAATTAGCTGTTTCCCTACGCTTCAGACACAAGGAATTGATTCGCGGGAAGGCTAGAGTGCCCGTGCGCTACGCGAGCCATTACAGTACACGAGCCACCCTAACTTTAAAATATATAATCTATCCTAACTTTAACACGTCGTTACTCTACTAATATAGATTTAATTAACGCTATAATTAAAGTAATTAAATTACGTAAACCTAGCGCATCTTTCTTATACTGCAAAGTTACTAAATAGTTTAGCGTTAATTATATAACGCTATCGCGAAGACACTAAGGCGCATTATAGTTCTAGATAGAGTACTATAAATACTAGTAATTACTTAACCTATAATAAGAGGTAGAACTTATTATATAGATAGAAAGATGTACTAAGCGAGGCTTACTACTTATATAAAAGATAGTATAAAATTTTATAAGTGCAGTTGCAAAATAGAAGGCTTTAGATACTTAGGTTTCGCGCTTTCTATATTAATATAAGAATAAGCTTACAGTTAAATAGAGCGCTAGGCTTAATTATAATTATTACTAAGCTAATTTATATAAGAAATATAACCTATACTTTTAACTACTCTATAGAAAAATGTAGAAGTATAATATAGAGCTAGGCAATACCTATAATATAGATAAGAAGGGCTTCTTTATTAGCATAACTACGCGCACTAAACGCGTCTTTTCTAAGGTAATTTAGCTAGTAAAACTACGTACGGCTGCTATATAAGATAGTAATAGAAAATAGATTACGCTTCTAGCTTACGTTTATAGTAATAGAAGCTTACTACTACCTACTCTTATCTATAAGGGAAAAGCTAGGCTATAATTAAGCTAGGTTAACTCTATTAAAGCTAGAAAATATAAGGTTTTTATTACTAACTTAACCTTAGAATAGATAAATAATAATATTAGATTA
>MU005570.1:1354150-1398497 GCA_010405425.1 Lentithecium fluviatile CBS 122367
AATTAAGCTAGGTTATAATTAAGCTAGGTTATAATTAAGCTAGGTTATAATTAAGCTAGGTTATAATTAAGCTAGGTTATAATTAAGCTAGGTTAACTCTATTAAAGCTAGAAAATATAAGGTTTTTATTACTAACTTAACCTTAGAATAGATAAATAATAATATTAGATTAGCATAGCTTAAGTAGTTATTTAAGCGCTATACTATAATAAAAGCACGTTAGTAATAGCGCCTTCTTATTATTAATAGCTATAGCAGCTATATTACGCGTAAGTTTATTAACTACTATAACGCTAATAAGATCCTCTTTACTATCTTTTCTTCTTATTTAACTTATACCTTATAGCTATTTAATATAGTAATATTCTTACTACTTTTAAAGCACTATACTTAAGAACTTAACTACTATCTATACTAATTATAAGAGCTTATTAGCGTTAAGAAAGATAACTTTTTTCTAATATTTTAGTTAGCGTAGGGTAGTATAATAAGGCTAAAGCTTATTTTAAAGAGTTTTTAAGCTATAGGCGTATAGCTAATAGATATAGAGGTTATACTAAAACGCTTTAATACTACTACTTCTAATTAAGATAAAGATATAGAACTATAGAAGCTAGGTAATAGAAATAGTTATAGATAAGGTAAAGGCTAAAGGTAAACGCGTAACTACTATATTATACTCTCTATAGGTTTAAAATAAGCTTCTTTACTATAAAAATAAGGGCCTGTACGTCGCGATTACTACTAAATAAAAGTATAAGAAGAAAAGTAAGGTTCTTAACCTATAGTAGCGTAAGGAGTTTTACGGCAGTGCTATACTATAGAGTTCTTATAAGGTTTAAGAAGCTTATACGCGTAAGATAATTAGACAGCGTAAAGAAAAGTAGAAAAAACTTAAGAAAAATTATAATTATAAGCTTAAAGCTATAGCTATACTATATAAGAAAAAGATAGTAGAGGAGGCAAAGGCGCTACAGCAAATTATAAGAGAGCGCGCGGCGAAGGAGCGTAAGGCAAGGGCTGTAGAACTAGCCGCAGTGCGCGCGCTTAAAAAGTAGCAACGCAACGCTGCAACCTTATAAAAATCTTATAATATACTAAATAAGGGTAAGCGAAAAGCCTTATAAAGCGCTGCTTTAAAATCTATAAAGAAGCGTTATGTTATAGGTGCTAAAAGTAGTATTAATGCTGCATCTCTATCGCTATCGCCTCTACCTAAAACTACTACGCGCGGCCGCTAAACTAAGGTACTATAAAAATTTAAATTGTATAAAAGCTGCGTAAGGCTCTATATACTACTATACTAAAAAATCTTATAATAATACAATTTATATGTGGCTCTACAGCTTCATTTTTGCGCGCGCTAATTTAGAAGGGGTGGCTCGTGTACTGTAATGGCTCGTGTAGCGCACGGGCACTCTAATAGCATCTCGTGTTTAGAGACAAATGTCCTGTGTAACATTGCACAGAACGGGCCCAGCGCTCCGTTGCAGCGCCGCATGATTTCTCAGCAGCGATTCAAACAACCGTAAGCGCAATATGCAATGATTTTACAGCGTTGCAGTTCCCCCTCTCCGCCCGGCCAACCATTGCAATGTAGCAGCCTTTCCCCTTTCGTCTTACGTACCTGGGGCGCCCATCAAGCGCCACCATTGGTAGCGCTATCCTCCACCGCTTTTTCACTTCCTGGGCCATATCTCCCCAAAGGCAATTTCTGCAGGCCCACCTAAGTTTTCCCCGAAAGCGAAAACTGAACCTCAACAACAATCAACAATGCAAAAATCCCAGAATCCCCTAGCACCACCCCAACCTCCCTTCCTTACTGAGAAATCATCCGCGCTCCTTACCACCGTGGCCATAGAGCGAAGTTCCCTAGATCAACGTCCAGATAATTTTTGCATAGAAACGGCCTAGGGAATGTGTTTAAACCGAGCCCGGTTCATGCCCACCCACGGTCGTCGAATTGCCATGCTGCTCTACGGGTTAGAGGTCCATGGACGTTGGGCCTCATACTGAGATTTCCATGCCACGAGTTGATGGATGACATGAATAACACGGCGTCGAAATCGCACGTCACTGTACTGAATGAAGTCCAGTAGCAGAGTGTATGACCTCTGTGCCACAGGTGATAGTGTAGAAAAACTTGGGCCTGCAAGCACAGCAGTCACTGCTAGAAAGTGCGGACCCTCTATAACACAACCCACATCTCTAAGATTAAAGTAGACTGCCCTTAAGGCATTCTAACGAGCGGCAACGTAGTCAGTCAATAGTCTCAAAGACTCTAATGAATACTTACTTCCACCCATAGTCCCACATCACCAACCTCCACACACGCGCACCTTTACATCCATACCTCCTCCTGCGCCCCATATCATCACATGCAACAACACACGCCATTAATCCATGTTTTGTATTACGTGAACCTACAGAAAGCCTACCCAGACCTCACATAAAGGTAAAAAGGAGAACGGGTCATAAGGACTACTCCACCACTCCCATAGGATGCAAGTTGACGGAGGGGATGTTTTCCGAAGTACCACCTCCTTTGCGCCCCACCCACCCGAGACCGCCCATACACCGCCGAAGCCGAGTAAACATGCAAACAACAAACACGAGAGAGCACCGTCGCAATGCAGAGAGCCACACAGTCGTTAAGCCGTTAGTTGTTGTTGGATCCACCTTGTACCGGTACAGGTTGGGGGCTGCTGCCCAGGTATGGTGAAGTAGGGTTGCTAAGCACGCGAGCAGCTGAGGTGAGGGTGTGTCCTGGGAGATTGAATTTAGGAGCTTGCTGTTGCGTGGGAGGAGGCCTAGCTGGCAGATTGGAGGGCGTTCCGTATTTGGCTATGCTGCTCTGCGCCGGGACGGAGGGGTTCTGCTGAGAAGCTCCCTGTGATGACAGCAAAGGCTGAGAAGATGGCGAGGTGTTTGGATTAGCAGCCATGTGGTTGTTGTTTTGCAACATGTGGGGAGACCCGAACATTTGCGTATTGCCAACGGGAGGGCTCGGCCGTTGTATTTGATGAGGCAATTGGCTAGTAGGAGGCATGGGGGGACCAGCATATCCGGTCATCATCTGCGGGGGGCCTCCGCCCATATTCGGAGACATTGGGAAGGGCATGTTGCGGCCGCCAGGAACAAATGCTTGACTTTGTGGGTTGAATTGCTGACGCTGATAGCTTCCGGGAATCGGATGCTGATTACGATTTGGCTTCCCGTTGAAGTTTGGAGGCGGGAATTGCCCGTAGGGATAAGCTCCTGAAGCTGGACCTTGGGTGGGAGCAGACATAGGTCGGTTTGCAGGGCCGGTGGGACCATACGAGCCCTGCGGCATAGGATACGTAGGTTGCTGTGGCCAACCTGAGTTAACTGCGAGGTTTGGAGGCGGCTGCGCATACGGATCCTGATAGGCAGCCATGGAAGCGTTGGCCATCTTGGGGGTCATCTGGTTGGCAATGCCTGCGGTCTGGAAAGATTGCATCCCTCTTTGGAAATCCGTGGACAGATCGTAGCCGTTCTGCATTGGGCCATAATTTGGGTACATCATCGGTGCGTTTGGCTGCTGGTACTGCTGACCGGGCCAGGTGTACTGAGACTGGACGTCCTGCGGCATCATGACCGGATACCCATTGCTGTAACCAGGTGGCGGAGATGTGTTTGGGTGCATTGGTGCATATTGCGGGTTTGGCATTGGCCCAGGATAGCCACTGTAATACACGGTGCCGTCGCCTGTGTAACCGGGAGCAGCAAACTGGCCGGGATAGTAGGCGTTGAAGCGAGAACGCGCTTCAAACCCGTCATCATCGTCAAAGTTGCGCTGCTTCTTGTTCTTCTTTTTCCCGGAAGCCGAGCTTGATCGTGACGCATCCTTCTCCTCTGTAGATGCGGGAGCCTCGGCCGACTCGTTCTCGTCGGTTTGAGCGTTACCGAAGATCCGCTGGCGCGCCTCCCTATACCTAGCCTCGCGCTCTTCTCGCGTCATCGCAGATTTGTCCTTTGATTTACCTCCACTATCGTTGCCGCCGTCGCTGCCGTCCGCCTCGGAGGTAGCTTTGGACGGAATCTCGGAATTCGCTGTTGTGTTAGTTCCTGACTTGGCCTCGTCGCCACGGCGCATGATTTTCCGAGCAGTAAGTTCTACAGGTGGAGTGTTGGCACTTTTCGTGGCATCTACCATCTGGGAGAGTGGGGGAGGACTGCATTGTGGTGAGCCGAATTCCGTACATGAACAAGGGTCGCTTACATTCTACAATAAGGGGTCCTTGTGATCCTCACGCCAGTCATGGTAGAATCAACAACGTGGCCAAGCAGATAGTAGTCCGCAAGGCGGTGCGCAAGCATCCTATAAAAGGTGTTGCAGTTCGGCAAGCAGTACTCATTTTCACTGACGCCATTAGATCGTGTAACCCTAGCGACATTGCAAGTTGGACGTACCGAGAATCCTTGATGAAATCAATGAAGTCCTGCTCAATCTTCACGACGAACAGCCTGTCACGAGGAGACTGCAAAGCCTCAATTAGTTTGTCATCCGGGAGAGCCGGCATTGCCTGTGGTCCTGGGCCAGGAGGCACACCATTGACGAGCGGCTGAGACATCGACCCGCCAATGCCATTTGGAGGCTGGTTGGGGTCGTAGAGGGTCGGAGGACCGTTGGGGTTCTGGCTCGGGAAGCGCCCAGGTGGTACGCCCCGCTGCGGCTGCGGGCCCATGACTGCAATTTCGTGCAACTGTGCGCGAAAGGCACGGGCTTCGCTATCAGATCCAACTCGAGATCCAGCAGCGTTTGACTCTGGAGGAGATGTCACGTCCTCCTCCTCAACGGCCCTTAGGCTTGCGCTGTCGTCGGGGCGAATCGACTCCTTCTCGTCCAGGGCGAAGGTTGTGACGGATGCGACGCTCTTTCCGTCGAGGCTCGCGGGCTTGGCCGAGCTATTAGACGAGGACAGCTGTGTCGTGCTGTCCTCAGCCGCTGAGAACTTCACCAGGGCAATTGACGGACGTGGCTTTTCCGCCTCCTCTTCCTTGGAGTCTGACTGGAGCACCACTTGCTCTCCAGCAGCCCATTGCCCGGTACGGGTGGCTGTGTTACCAGCATTCTCCTTCACGGCGCTGTCGCCATTCTTCTCAATGCGAGCTACAGGTGCTTCGCCATTAGCAGGGGAAGGATGTTGCGGCTTGCTCGAATGGTTGCTAGGATGCGGGGTAGCAACCGGAGGCTTCACGCTGGGCGCGCCTTCTTTTGGGGTTTGCGGTTTGTATGTGGGTGCCGCGACCTGGGGGGTCAACGCTGTGGACTGATGGAGTCATTTGCAGGAACTCACCTTGGCAAAGGAGGGTCTCGCTCGGGCTTGCTCCGAGGGACACGGGGCTGCAGACGCCATGTTGGGTGGGTTTATATGGGAGGCGCGCAACGAATATCGCTTGCGCTCAGTTTGCGTCGGCCTGGCGTGGGTGGCCAAGCAGGTGGCGAGAATAGGTGTTTAGAGGGGCCTCGTGGATCGAGTGAATCCGACGCTATCTCGATAGGACAGAGAGAACACCAAGCCCAACGCCGTAAAGCCGCACGCGGGTCGTCGCGACCGAAAGGAAGAAACCGAAGTGACAGACCGTGTCTCAGGAAATGGGGTGCTCAAGGAAAGTCGAAGCTGCCGTGGCCAGAAAGCTGGACATGTTGGAGTGTCGACATCCGAACCAGGGTGGATTGAGGGCGGAGGGGTCAGGCTCAATAGAGGGAGCGAGAGAGCGACAGGCCTGGGGGCTGCTGCGCCTGATGAATGCGAGCGGCCTGGCACCGGGGGTGGGGTGCGCAGGGGCAGTCACAAGCGCGGTGAACAGAGTTCTCGGGGTGACGGCGGGGGCGTCGCGGGCGGGAGCAGGGCTGGCGGGCGGGGTGCGAGGGCGCGAACCAGACTCACGATGCTGGAGGTGGAGTGGGAGTTCTTGCAGCGGCCTGTGCGCACCCCATATTTTTCCGATCCGAGCCTTAGCGCGCGGCGTTAATTAGCGTTGGGGCAGGCGCAACATGGAAAAGTTTTATCACGTGCCTACTACGAGGTCCACGGGTCACGTGCAGCTCTCTGACCGAGCGCGCCTGCTGAGAGCCATAGCTAGCACAGACACACTCCGCGCTGGCTCTGCGCTTGCGCCCACATCTTCCCCTCCGCCCTCGTAGTCTCCTCGCAGCAGGCTAATTCTGAACCTGCAGCCTTGCCACTATCGCTATTCAGCTCGGTCCTCACTCCCGCGAAAAGTCGTCGCCAGCGCGCCGCGTGCCTGCCGTTTGCACGCCCAACATGTTTCGCCGGCCCGGCTACAATGGGCGCTCGAAGGCCTCTGCCGACACCCTCTGCCAAAAGTGCCTGAAGCGGGGGCACTACAGCTACGAATGCAAGGCCTCGGCGCAGGAACGCCCCTACAAGTCGCGGCCCTCGCGCACCCAGCAGCTCCTCAACCCGCAGCTGAAGCCCAAGCCGACCACCGAGGTCCCCAATGACTTGCTGGGGAAGAAAGGCGTCGCCGACGAGATCCTGGCGAAGAAAGAGGAAGAGCGCGGCAAGACGGGAGGCCGTGGCTCCTCGCGCAAACGCTCCCGATCGGTCTCGTCATACTCTGACGACTCAGTGTCCACCATATCGACCAATCGCTCGCCATCTCGGTCACGGTCACGGTCGCCGAAGCGCATCGAAGCGAATAAGCCATTGCTACGTGGAGGAGATCGGCCAGGGAAGCGCTCAAGACGCCCAGTGTCTTCGGGATCAGACAGTTTCTCAGACAGGGCAGACCGCAACACTCGGAGACGGATGAGCTCATTCAGTCCGGCGGAGAGAGGGCGGCGAAGGACAAGGTCGAGGTCGAGGTCAAGCCACATGGACTTGTCGCACGACGGACCTCGGCGCAAAGGCCGCAGACACCGGTCACGGAGCAGGAGCCGCGACTCCTACGGCAGAGGCGCAGCTCGTCGATTCTCGATATCAAGGTCGCCCTCGAGGAGCCCGAACAGAATGGAAACAATAGAAGACCATGTGCCGCTCAACGATGATCGGCGGACGAGTCCCGGCCTGCCACGAAGATGGGGACCCTCACCCGGAAGGCGTCGAACATCCAGGTCACGATCACGCTCCCCATACCGCCGTCAGAGCCCGAGCCCGTACACCAGGAGGCGTGCGCCGCGGTCACCAAGCCCGTACCAGAATCGAAACGGTGGTGGAAGCTTTGCTGGGAGGAGGCATCAGTTCAATGACCCGCCTCCGCAGGTGAATGCTAGAAGAGAGCCTGCGCCAGTCCAGCCAGCACCCCAGCGGGAGCGTAGTCTGAGTCCGTTCTCCAAGCGCGTGGCCCTGACAAAGGCTTTGCAAGCGGGTCGTTGAGCATCACGAAAGCAGGTGACAGCTCACCGGAGGAGCAACACTGCATCCATTGAGATATGTGGAAGATTAAATGCTACAACTTTTCATACAATACTAGGTTCGTTGTCTAGAGCTGCGACCTTTTCACTTCTCTTGATTCACCCCATCACTTTTCTTACACCCATGTTCGGCTCGCCAGCATGCGAACAGACACCATCGGGCACGAGGTCTCTGTGGTCGATCAGCGCTCAGAGATGGGCTATCGGCACTTTTGCCGGCGATCCGATTCGTATATAGTCGTGGGGATTTAGATTACATCCCACCCCAGCTACCCTCTCGATACTTTACCCACAATGGCGTTGTATATCTACAATCAGTCGTATATCTTTGTGTCTTTTCCACTTCTGCTTTTCAGTGTTATAACTTCCCTACTTCTCCAGTGAACCTCATCGCAGCACCACCATGCACGCGTCTTCGCTCCTCGTAACATCGCTGCTTTCAGCAAGTGCCAACGCGCACGTCTTCATCTGGGTCCGCATGCTCCCTTCACCACCTACCCATCTGCCCACCTCTCCTCTTACTCACAACTCCAGGGTGTCTTCGTCAATGGCGTAGACCAAGGCCTCTTCAAAGGCGTCCGCACCCCGGCCTATAACAACGGCCCCGGCGCAGGAGGCTACGCGAACTCGCCCGTCAAAGATCTCGACTCCATCGATCTGCGCTGCAATGTTCTAGGTGACATCCAAGCACCTGATACCATCAAAGTCAAGCCCGGCGACCATTTGACGCTCGATTGGCACCATGATTGGCGGAATGATACGGATGATGTTATTGCTAGTAGTCACCATGGTGGGTGGATGGCAGTAGACATTGGTACGAGATGACGGGAAGTCGAGGGCTGATGTCGGAGCCGTGTATAGGCCCGTCGCTGATCTACCTCACCCCCGACCCACCGACCGAAAACTCGTTCGTCAAAATCTGGGAAGAAGGGCTATACGAGAGTCTACCATTCCCGAAGCCAGGGAAGTGGTCGACGACATCCAACATTGCTAAGAACTTTGGCCACATGAACATGCGCATTCCTGTGGACCTCAAAGCCGGCTTGTACATCCTACTCCCTTACGCATGCTTTCGTGCACACTGACGAAGGGGGATACAGCTACCTCATCCGCGCCGAGATGATCGCCTTCCACGAAGGCGAAGTCTCGTACAAAATGAACCCGCGCCGAGGCGCACAGTTCTACCCGAACTGCGTGCAGATCGAAGTCGTGGGCGATGGCACAGTCGAGTTGCCCAAGGGAGTCTCCTTCCCAGGTGCCTATTCTTACGACGGCCCGGGCGTTGTTTATGATGTACTTTACCCCTTCCTTCCTACCTTCGTTCCTTCCCCTCCTCTCACTCCACCACCAAACCTAACAATTACTAGGTCTACTGCTCTACCGAAACCAAAAAAACCCGCACCACCCCCTGCACAACCACGTACCCGATCCCGGGTCCCACCGTGTGGTCCGGCGCCTGGGCCGAAACCACGGCCGTGCCTTTGAGCCCTGTCACAGGCGGCACGACGGCAACGCCATGGTCGACGTGGATTGTGAATTCGGTCGTCACGTCGGCGAGTTATACGGACAAGAAGAGTATTACGGTTGTGGGTTCGAGTACTTATAAGGCCGGCTGGAGCAGCACGTATCAGACGCCGAGCCCGGCGACGAAGAGGTGGTGAGAAATATAGGTCACGATAGAGTAAGGCGGTGATGACTTTCGCAAAGACTGCAACCATGCAGCGACGCGGGGAAGGTTTCGGCGGTGATTCCTTATTTTTTGTGGCTGGAATTAAATATACAAGATGTATGATGCAGCTCAGACGCAGAAGCATGTCTACAATATCATACAACGCGATCCTGGCGCCCTCCTTCACATCATCGTCCTGTCTTGATGGAAATAGACATCGCATAAGATCACGGTCCCACCCTTACATATCAATAAGTACTCTGCTGACCTCAAAGACGCCTTCTCTTCGCCAGTCCTCCGACATCAGTCGTCGTCTGCACCTTCCCAACGAGACCGGCCATATCATCCCACTCTATATCATATGTCAGTTTCCCCCTTCCATACACAGTGTGGCACACTCATTTAGATACCTCCTTGCCCGTAGAATGCTCGTGATAATCTGCTAAGTCGAGTTCATAATCTACACCAATTGTGCCCTTCAGCATAGACCCACCTAGCTTTGCATGACGCTCGGCAACCGCTTCATAGAACTCCTCTGGCAGTTGCAGGGTATCGTCTTCCTTGTGGGCCTGTTGGTCGTGCTCAGTCCAGAAGCTTCGGCAGTGTACATGCACCATCGACCTACACAGAGCGGATTGCTCAAGCAGCTGCTCGAATGCGGCGGCTAGCGACTTCTTCTTCACGGTTCGGTGCGGCTGCGCATATCGACCGACGGGCTTTTGAACAAGAAGTATCTTCCAGACCTCGGTGATGACAACGTTTCGGAGGCGAGGCACGTCGTACTTGTCTGCAAAGGCGTACATGTCGACGTACGAACATCCGCTGTCTCGGTCGAGGCCTGGACGGAGCCTAAACATCCAATCCATGAACGCCGTCTAGACAGGGACGCCCACATCGGCCAAGCTTATGTCGTTCGTTCTCGCCTCCTTGAAAGGGCCTTTGAGGAAATTGGCGAAATATGGCGAGATGTTGCGGAGGATGTCGTGGTACACGAGGAATTGTGTCTCCTCTTGCCCGATGCGAAATGTGATCGTCGCCGTAGACTTGGACCTGGGCTCGTTAGCGTTGTGGAGTAAGGGTTAAAATATGCGCATACTGAAAGGAGAGTGTGGGGCTCTTTACTAGCTGCTTTATAAGTAGACTGCTAGGCAGTGGCGTAGCCGGGTCATTGGAGGATTTGTGGATGTGTCTGGTGGGAGTTCCGACCTCCATAGCTGTGCCGGGTTTACGTGTCTTTAGGATGACCACAGACGCCAACGACTGCATTGTGAATGAGTGTTGTGGAGAAAAGGTAGTGGAAGCGGTGCAAAGAAGTTTCAGTGGCGAGGCGTGGAGGGTGGCTGCCGACCTGCCCGCTCGTGAACGAGGCAAGCGTAGATGAGGCGGGCCGCATCCCCCAGCGTACCTCCACAAAGTTGCCAGCTAGGACAAAAGCTTCTCGTGGATTGCCAGCGTCTCACTTCTCATCCCATTCCTCTCTCGCGTCCTGGAATTCCTCCACCTCTTTCATCACTCTCACACTCTTCGAGTTGCTTTGCAGTCGCTCCAGTGCTTCCGGAAGATGCACCAGATCCGAGGCCTGATAGAACATGGCTCGCAGCGCTCCGTCGCTCTTTTCGATAGCCTCATTCAATGTGACCATCAGGTCGACCAAGGCCTTACTTTGGTCTCCGCGACTACCGTCAGTCTGCACGAACTGCCGGAACCCTTCGATCCACCGCGATATCTCGCTGATACGCTCCTGCGGTGGCGTGGACGCGGTACCTTCATCCAAGTTCGGCGCAGGGTGAAAGATGTAAGCGAGGCTGTCTTGAAGTTGCACCACATCCGGTGTCGACACAGCAAGAAAGGACGGGCGCACAGGTCTCACATGACGCTTTGTAAAGGCGTCGAATTCTTTGACTCCGAATGCACGGCGCTCGTTATTCAGAGGGACAATGGAGGGCGGTACTGATAGAGAACTACTCGGCGATGTACCTGCATGATAGGCAAAGACGCCGTTCACCATTCCCTGTGTGGGCGTGGACTGAGCGCTGACAAAGCCATGCGGTTCGCAGGACGGCTCAACCGAATCTGCAAGAGGATCGTTCAGCGCTTGCGGATGGTTTACTCTTCTGAAAACCCCTCTTGATGCTGGTTGGTTGGCAACCGACCGGGGCATTGTCGCCGGCGAAGGGAGAGTTGCGGCTTGCATAGCGAACATAGCTGGCGACAAATTGGTTCCGCCGTAACCCATGCCGGTAGACGCTCCGCCGGCATGCAATCTCCCCACTGATGGCAGTATCGTGCTAGCGTGCGGCACTGTCTGTACCATCATCCGATGGATATCTTGAACCATTTGCTGGAGGTTAGAATCCAACTTCGGGTTCTTCAACACTTCCTCCAGCAAGGAATGCGTCTTGTCATGATTCGATTTGTTGTTCGACTCGGCGCTAGCTGTTTGCGACCTTGGATGCCGTTAGCGATGGAGTAATGAAGGGCGAGCGACTTACAAAGTCAGAGATGTCAAAATCAGGTTGATCGCATCTGTATGAGAGCGGAGTTTCTCCCGATACTGTTGCAACGACTGCTTCTCCTGGTCCCATCGCACTTTCTTCCAGTTGACCTTGATCCGCTGAATCATGCGCTTCGTATCCTGCTTCGGCCCAAGGCCATCGTCGGCACTGATTTCGCGATACTTTTGCATCAAATCATCCAGCTCCTGGAGTGTGGACCCACAGGACGCTATCATCCGGTTGAGGTTCTCTTTGAAATCCGGTCCACTCTGCCGTCCACCGATCTCCGCTTTTGCGAGAACATCTTTCGCAACATCTCCGAGATGGTCGAGCGCACAACGTAGACTGAAAAGGACGTCCTCAAGGTCCCTCAGATCGCGCGATGCTGCGGTAACACTTGAGTAAAGATTGTACGCTAGCTGGCTCAGGAGGACGATGTCGCCTGGATGTGTTAGCCAATCACGGACAACGTTGATCCCCGCTTTCCTTACCTATCGAGAACCCGAACGACATTTTCGCACTCGAACGATCGTTGCCTTCATTTCTCGCGACCGTGGTGGACGATCGAAGGGTGCTCGTCTGCCGAGGCTGTGCAATACGAAATACGAAGGCTGAGCAACCCCACCATACGAAACAAGCAGGCAACCAATCCGGCTGAGGCTGAAGCCATCACGATCTGGTCTGGGCACGGGCATATTTCAGCCTGGTGGACGTCAAGGTTTGATCCCCAAAACCAGATTCGAGGTCTAGTCAGAAGGTCGTGTACTAGGTAGTATGGATGTCATCGACAACGCCCCGGTGTGCGCCGTGGTTGTAGAAGGGCTTCGGAAGAGGATGCCGGCAGAAGGGGGGAGTTCCGACCAGCTCGACACAGTCACCCTGAATCTTCCAGAATCGAAATCGATCTACTCACTCTGGAATGAGCTATACAGTCTGTCGGAACTGCCTTGCAGTTTTCAACAATGCTAATTGGCTACGCAGAGAATGGCTATGAGTTTCCAGCTTCGATCCATAAGCCTTCGATAGCTTACGATTGCGGTGCAACGAAGCTTGTTTTGAATCCACATGAGGCGGTAACGGTCGTTGCAGATGACCAACCTACGACTAAAACCCGTATTCGACTCAATGACATGCTCATCGCACATGCGAACGCACATCATGGCAAGCCTCTAGAGTTCAATATCGACAACAGTGGATATGATAACCCGAAGAGACCTACCAAGGGTCTTCGAAACACCCTTGGCTTCAATGCAACATTTCAGCGGACCCCAAGGATGCCAGACGACAACCGACTCCATCAGCTTCCAGGAACTTTAGGAGCCTATGACCTTTTCAACGTGGAATCATATACTGATCGTCTCCCGAAAGATATTAAAGATGCGGGTGGCGTCTTCCTTCCAATGTGGCAACGCGAAGCAATGTGGATCAACTTCGACATGGCATCACACAAATGGGCACCGAAGTGGGCGGTGAGAGTTTATGTTGGGCGTATCAACGCAGTATCCGGTCTCCGGATGGATGAAGAACCGGAAGACAGTGGCGGAGAAGTGCAGCAAGACTACATTGTCATTCCCGGTCAGAGATGGCTAGACGGAATCTGTGTGGCTCCGGGGGTCGTTCGCCAATTTGTGGCTATGCCTTGTAAGTAGGGTGACATGTTCTTGGAATTCTTTACTTACTGTACTAGTGGGCTCTGGATACACCGTAGAAGGCCAAAAAACGTCGGAAGAGAAATATGGTGGACTGCAGATCGAAGTCATCCCCGAACTGAAGCCACTACTCTGCAAGTGGCTGCCCGATACTGACAAATATGCAAGCGATCCTAGAGAAAAATCGCCAAAACTCGGCTTACACAAGCCTATCGATGAATGGAAGACACCGGCCGAAGCAGGCTTCAAAATTGGTGATGTCCTCCGCTGTTATCAGGGGCCTGTTGATCGTCGGGAACCCGTAACAATCAAGGATCTTCTCGACACAAAGGGAGATACCGCTTGGAAGGTAAGCGATCCCATAGCGACAGGAACACTACTGACTTGGAGTATTTCAGGCGCATTACCACGACGGTAAGTTGCCTGCATAGTGTCTTGAGGGGAAGTCTGAATACGCTCTACATGAGAAAGAGTAACCGCACTGCTGTTCTAGTACAGTATATGCCGTGACTCTCTATCGGGAGTGGCGTGATACGACTGTATACATCAACGTATCAGCTTGCTCGATTGCTGACTGCTCATAGTTACCATACCGGTGCATCGATCTCTAACACCTGACGAGACTAAGTCACGCCCCGCACTGGGTTGGAGCGGAGCGTGGCTGGGCGAGGTAGACAGAAGCGCGCCGCGGCTGGCGCTGAGGAATGGGGCCCCTGCAAGGAATAGTTCTCCTCACACCCCATCAATGGCTCCACCACTGTATAAAACCTCAAATCAGGATGACGGGGTCACGCTTGGTGTTTCGTCTTCTAAGACTAGCGTTAAGATGGCCTCGAGGATCATGAAGGCGGATTCCCAGACCTCGTCCATCACGCCAGCTACGAAGGCGCCGCAACCCAAGGTAGAGCCAGAACCACAACCCAGCGATGAGCAGGTCATTGACATTGACATTGAAACCACAAACTTAAAAGCAATGGGTCTCGCCGCAGGTGGAAAACTAGGTCCCGTCATCCACCCCCTCTTACCCTTTCTTCACTAACACACCCACAGTCCAAGATATCTACAAAGACCCTTACCCACCCAAAATCTGGAACTATGCCGCCGCCCGGACCATCTACGTGCACATCCTCGACCCGCTCAGCTGCGAGAAAGTCACGCACATGGTGCCTATTCCGCCGCCCATGGACGCAAAAACTTACACTGAAAAGGGCGGTCAGTTCTATGTCGTAGAAGAGAAGGTGGATGAGCGACTTGAAGGCGGCGACTTCGAGGGGGTCAAGAGCGTGAGTCAGATGGATAAGCAGATCGGCGTGACTACAGAGCCGGAATTCGATCCCATGAAGCCGAAGCAGTGCACAACTTGCTTGATTCGCCTTTGTGACTGCATGTAAGCCTCACTCGTTTCTCCCTCCTTCCCCTCTCTTTCTTGTCCTCCCTTTCCTGTCCTCCCCCTTTCTCCACTCCATGCCCCATTTAACCACTCACTCACATTTGTAGCATCCGCCCCTGCGACCACCAGTTCTGCAACGTCTGCATCAAGAAGCTCGAAAAAGAAGGCGAGCCAGATCCCATCCTTGCGCGGAAGGATTGGAAGTGTCCCCAGTGCGGCCAGGGCGTGTCGCATGTCGCAGGTTTCTCGGCGCCGATGAATTTGCCGGGGGAAGAGCCGCTTAAGATGAAAGTGCCGGTGCATGTAATGGAGATCAATGATGGGAGGGTGGGGTTTAGAAGTGTGCAGAAGACGAGGATTTGAAAGGCAGTGCAGAGGATGGTAGAGGGGCAGTTTAGGGTGGGAGCGATGGAATGAGGAGTGGGTTGCGTCTGTGATTTGGGAAGTTAGGTGGAGGGTAACTGCACTATTCTCTCTCTCCGACGTGTAGCTAGTCCTTATTCATCTAAACCGATCATAAAATTTGTGCTTTGAGTCACACTTCCTTTCTCAAAGTATAGCGCTACTGCAACGCAGGATAGAAGTTTGTGTACTTCGCATACCCGTCACTCTGATGTACACGTCTCCCTCACCCATTAATCATAGAGTCCGAGTCAAGCTCACCACTCACTACCTTTTCTTCAAGACCAACCCTAAGTATTTGGTAAATGCAATGCACTGAACCACATTTCCAGTGTCATCATATACTCAGTGCCGCGTCGCAATACACCTCAACGGCCAGTACCCTTCGAATTAAAACGGCACTTTGTTCCAATGTTTTCCTATTTTCAACATTGCACCTACTACACACTAAACTCATTGCCAGACCTTGCTCCAAGTACAGTGTCTATCGAGTACTACGTCTATCATACACTCGCATACCAGTCCTTCTTCTCTCACATAGCGCCCTCAAATTTCCTCCATACATCCATTCCCCAATCATACCTTCGCATAGATTCCAACAGGCCGACTCCATGACTCTGCTAACATGCCCTCAAACCATATTGCGCATCGCCCTCGCAGTCTCCCCCCAATCTTAAAACATCGGCGGAGCACCTCCTTCTATTGATCGCTTCGCAAAGGCCACAAAGCAACAGCCGGGTATTTCCATTCTCCCATATTGCGTGTTAAGAAACACGATTGTCGTCCTCGCTTACCCAGGGTAGAAGCACCTCCTAACCGTCAGCTTAGCGGCCCCGTGCTCGCTTCCCCACCCCACCATGCCGGATCAAACGGCTGTCCGGGACCATGCTGGACGCCATGTTGATGCACGTCTCCTCCATCTCCGTACTGTGCGGCATCTGCGCTGGCGTGGTAACCGTTGCTTTGTCCGGCTTGAGAAAATCCACCAGAATGGTCGCCGTTGTACGAGGATACGGGATCCTGCTGCCACGTATCCGACATTTTGAATCCATCTCTTGAGAATCTGTCCCATTCATTCACATTCCCGAGCATGTTGTCCAGATCCATAGGACTCATCTGGTAATTACGCGGTAAAATAGGAACACCCATTCCAGGCAAAGGCGCCCAGAACAGTGTCTCCGCTGAGCCACTAGAGGGAGGAGTCGGTGCTGAAGTCGGGATGCTTTGCGGCGTCGACGCCGTCACCGTTGAGGGCGAGAGTGAGTACGCAGACAGAAGTTTGGGTTGAGAGTGCTGGTGCTGAGCCTGGGAAGACGCAACGCTACTGCTCTGGGACGTAGCCGTATGTGAGGGAAGCGGCACACTCTTGCGATCAGGGCGCGCAAACATGCTCAAGCTTTCTCTGCGAGAAGCTTGCTCAAGCGGAACAGGACTGTATCCTACGCCGCCGCCTAGTCTGCTTGCAATGCTGGTCGTCGGCTGCAGCAGGAGAGGGTCTGATGGACTCGCAGAATCTTTCGACAATAGCTTGCTGCCATTTAACTCTTTTGGGAAGGGTATGTTCCACACTTGGGATAGGGCGTGAACAATCTTGAAGCTCCGTCCTCCAAAGTAGTGACATACGCTCATGTCGTCAAGCGCTTGCATGCCCTCGACGAGATTGCGGTAAGACACTGGTGACTCAGAAGAATAGAGAAGGTGCACGATACAGACGGAGAGTAGAACGTGAGTAAGGACAAGTTGGCACGCACGCATGTTGAAATGCTGGCGATATAGACGCAGGAGGTTTGCAACCTGGTTCGCGGCATCTACGCAGGTGTTCCGAGGGCTCACATTGGAATGGATGAGATCGACTTTGAGCATGGGACGGAAGAGATGGACGACAGCCGTGTGATACAGCATACTGTACGGATAAGCTTCTGGAGGCTACTAATTGTGGGGATGAGACGTACTGGAGCACAATGATGTGGGGCTGCGGTTCACGGGCGTCTTCCAACTTCAGCTGCTGTGGCAGATTCTTGTACCAGTGCTGGTACTTGGCGTAGCATTCCAACAGTCGTCTGCTCGTGAAGCGCTCTTTAGGCGCAAAGAACATGTAGTTGTTATCGTTGATCAGCTCGGAAAGCGTGCTGAATTCTTGCAGGAACATGCAGCTTGTCACGATGCCGGGGGGCGGCTGGGTGCCTGAAAATGCATCCGGTTGGAGATTAAACGGCGCCTCGTCCAGGATGGGCTTGTCGAGAGTGATGGCGGCCCGGGGTAGCTGAGAAATACGTCCAACGCAGATGGACCACACCGTGTCTACAGTGAAGCAGCCCCAGAAGGTGACTTTCCGCACCTCAACCTCGGACGGTGTCAGCTGCAGGCCCGGTGCTGCTGAATTGTTGAGGTGCAGGCCAAGCTCAATGGCCATGCGCATACATCGGCCCATATACATGAAGCCAGAGCTGTCGCGCCCCGCGGATGGCTCGCGCATGGCCATGACGCACAGCGCCTGCGTTGTGATTAGAGAGGGATTCTCATCCTCAAATAGCAGCCGCCGCGCCTCGTCAAAGAAGTGGTCGCCCGCAGTGCGGGGGTTGTCGGGGTCGGTGCGGCCGGCGGGGTCGTCGGTGAAATGGCAGGCGTAGGACAGGATGGCGTTCACCAACAGGGCACTGCAGTACTTCTCGCGGCGGCTGCGGAAGTCCTTGTAGAAGCACTCGCGGGAGAATATGACGTAGAAAGGATGCGACCAGCGGAAGTACAGGTCGAGCAGGCGCTCCACGAAAGCCATGTCTTGCGTGACGGACGTCCACGTGTTGGGGCGCTCTTTTCGCTCGGCGCTCGCCGCAGGAACGGGGTCGCGCATGTAGTTTTCGTCTTCGGTCACCAGCGACAGGGCGCTCGTATGGCCAAAGTAGCGGCTCTCGCCCGACCGCGTCATGGCGGGCTTGCCCAGCAGCATTGAGAGGTCGCGCTCCAGTGACTGCGGCTCAATGGGCGTGGCCGGGAGCGTGGCCGTCTTGCGCCACGACTCGGCGAGGGCCGCCGTGTCGACGCGCGCATCTCTGCGGATGTGCTGGAGCAGCTCGTGGGCGTCCGGCTCGGGCAGACTGCGCAGCGCATTGAGGAGAAACTCGGCGTGCTCGCTGGACGAGGCGGTCGACACCACGGAGCTGTCGCGCTTCGCGGGCGTCTTGATGCGGCGGCTCTCGCTGTCGGCGTCGTAGAAGCAGGGCGTCTTGTACACGGCGGTGCATGTTGCGCAGACGGGCGTGGAGCCATCGCACTGGGGGCGTCAGTGTCAGCATCAGTTGTAGTCATCCCATCTCAGCCAGGACGTGGGCGTCCGCGGAGAGGAGTCAGCCATCCATCGATCGGGCCTCAGACCACTCCGCGGGCTGGATTGGCATTTGCCCACCTTGGATTTCCGTTTTCTGCATGGCACACAGGCCGACTGCACGCAACGTCGCTTGCTGGCCTTGGGCTCACCCGCGGGGCCGGGCTCGTCCTCCTGCTTGACGGTAGCGCCGCGGGCCATGGTGGTGGGTTGCGCGGAGGGGAGAGCAATTCACG
This sequence comes from Lentithecium fluviatile CBS 122367, assembly GCA_010405425.1. Lineage (NCBI taxonomy): Eukaryota > Fungi > Ascomycota > Dothideomycetes > Pleosporales > Lentitheciaceae > Lentithecium > Lentithecium fluviatile. The sequence continues at coordinate 1,372,719 of MU005570.1, forward strand.
GCGTCATCTCAGGTCTGCGCGCCCTGGAGAAGTAGAGGGAGCATTAGCTACCAGGACGGGAATTCGAATTCGTTGGACGTATTTGTGATGTGAGCTAGACCTAGACGCGCCGCAGTCCCTACTTCTGCGCGAGAAGGCGATGCCGAGGACAACTCCGCAACAGGGTGGCCAATGCAGAGATCTGAAAGAGGCGGGACAACGAAGGCTGCTTGATTCGCCTCCCGCCAGATGTGAGCAGAAGCACAAGCGGGGCCCTGTAGCGCGCCGAAAGCCCTGGATGCTGAGTAATGCATGCCAATTGCGATTCCCATGGCGAAAGAGGGCTCGCGGAGATCTGCGTGCGACCGTGAGTCCAGCAGGCTCGGGGGACAGCAACACTTGCACCAGGGATTGAAGTAACTGCCACAGCACTGTGTATACTCTCCCCATTGACCACCATGTCCGTATCTCCCACAGTGTGGCGCGATTTCCCCGATCTCGTAACGAGCATTTGCCGGTGGTATAATGCCCCTTTCCTTTGCCCCCCGTGTTCCCCGGCGCGGAGATAAGCGACTAGTGGTCCGGGCCCTGCGCGTGGTCACCTGAAACCTGGAACGCACCCGGCCCATCGAGATGTAGACAGGGCGGAACGCTTGTCTAGTTTACCGTGATTTGCTGCAAATACTGCTGCTGCGTCCCGAGCTCGAAATCGGCAATTGCTTTGACAAAGGTACATACGTCAGGGGCAATTCCTTTGTTGTCGATCTTCCTAGTGCGGGAATTCGAATCGAAGACCGGTCGTTCATGTATCTCCGGAGCGCTTGGCAGGTTCTCGTGGTGCTGCGGTGGTGCCGCCTGAGCCTCGCTTGCGAACCTTAACCGCCATTGAAGCTTTTCTGACGTACGTGTGGTTACGGTGTGAAACCCACACATCCTGCAGACGTAAACTTTGTCTCCCTGACGTTCATGATGGTTGGCGTGCATACCGTTACATACATGCACTTGTAAAAAGTAGCGTACAAAGTTCTTCCCGTCTTGTGGAGAGCCCCTATAAAGTGTTGCCCAATCATGCTAGTGGTGGAGTTGCCTCTACAATTACGCCGAGATAGCCCTTCACACTCCCGACGTCTCCCGCACCGGCACGATGCCCTTCAACGGCGGCAGCAGACTCCTCGCTGCCGCCCGTGACTGCTGCGCCAACACCGCATCCATAATGACCAGCGCAGCCATCGCCTCCACAATAGGCACCGCTCTCGGCACAACACACGGGTCATGTCTGCCCTTCGCTTCTAGCACACCCTCTTCCGTATCGTAGGTGGCCGTCTGCTGCGCCTGGCCGATGGTTGCTGGTGGCTTGAACGCGACGGTGAAGTAGATCGGTGCGCCATTTGAAATACCGCCCTGGATGCCCCCAGAGTTGTTCGTTTTAGTCGTGAGGCGCGGACGCGGGACCGAAGGCTTTTCGGTGGTACCCGCTGGGATGGCAGGCGCTTTGATGAACGCATCGTTGTGGACTGATCCAGGTACTTGACATCCGCCAAATCCACTCCCGATCTCAAATCCCTTCGTCGCGGGTATGCTCAACATAGCATGCGCCAGCGTCGCCTCTAGCTTATCAAAGCACGGTTCGCCCAACCCACTCGGACAATTCCGCACCACGCACGTCACCGTCCCGCCAATGCTATCTTCCTTCTTCTTGTAATCGGCAATCAAGTCCTCCATGCGCCTCGTCACGCCCTCGTCGGGACACCGCACGGGCAGGAACTCGTCGACCTTGGCCCGCGTTATGTTTTCGATGAGCTTGAGGTATTCGGGGTTCGTGGCGCAGGTGGGATGGGTCGGAGAGGGTGGGAAGAGGAACTCGTTTCCTATCGAGGTGGTAAAGGCGACAATTTCGACGCCGTAGGCTTGTCGGAGGTACTTCTCGGCTATGGCGCCTGCGGCGACTCGTCCTGCTCTACTGTCAGCCCACTTGTGTCTATGAATTCAGCTTCAGATAGGTATAATGCCTACCAATAGTCTCCCTAGCACTGCTCCTGCCCCCACCCGAGCTAGCTTTGACGCCGTACTTCTCTAGGTACGTCCAATCCGCATGGCTCGGCCTGGGGTACAAGTCCATGGTCTGATTGCCATAGTCCTGCTTGCGCTGGTTCTCGTTCATGACGCGCATGCCGATGGGCGTGCCCAGTGTAATGCCAAACTCTGTGCCCGATTGAATCTCCACGCGATCCTTCTCATTGCGCGGCGTCGTAATAGCAGATTGCCCAGGCCGGCGCCGTGTCATCTGAGGTTGGATATCGGCTTCTGTGAGGGCCATGCCTGGCGGGCAGCCGTCGACTATGCATCCCACCGAGAGGCAGTGGGACTCGCCGTAGCTGCGCTACAGTTAACGAATTGTTCGAATTCCGAATGGAAAAAGTGGCGTACGTAGTAACCCTGAAGTGTGTGCCAAAAGTCGACATATTTGCGGTGATGGTGGTTGTGCAAGATCGAAAGATCAACGAGTCATCAGTAGAGGAATTATTTTTGTCCAGAGAGGGTCTGGCTGTGTCATCGGAGCTGCGATCGCCAGGGCCGACTTCGCTCGCTACCCCGGTTCACCGTCATTCAACACGGGCCACCGTGATTGGGTCCACAACGAGCATTCTGTGCATGCGGCTAGTCGTTCAATCACTTTGTTTCCTACTTCTCTGCTAGAACTTGAAGCTCTCGACTCAATTGAAGAGGTCTTCACAATTAGCCGTTCCTGCGTATCTTGCAGGGGAAATATGCCAGGGACCTCACGCGAAGCGAGGTGGCGGGGTAATGAGCCAGCCAGACTCTTGAAATCATCCCCAACATACCGGGCTTTATGCCGTGCAGCACGCATCACTCGTGGTCGTTGAGATTGTATCGGGTGGATGTGAACCAAATTTTGACGACACCGAGGCCTGACGTTAAACGCGATGCACTCTTACAAATGATATCATCAAGCGCAACTCGCGTTCAATATTACAATAATGTATACTGCCATATTCCAGGGTATTCAACGCCAAATACTATCCAGATCCAGATCCAAAAGAAAGCACCTAGTATTTTTTCCTTGCAGCCTCCACTAACACGCTCGCTGTCCCCGCCCTCTCCTCATACAACCTCCGCAGGTCATCGACAGATTTCTTTTTCAGATTCAGACGGCGAGGAGCTACGGGCGGGGCAAGTGTATTGTCTTTCTTCGACTGCTCAAATGACGGCATCTTCTGCAACAGTGCGGGCGATGGTGTGCGCGGTTTGGGCCCAGGCACAGGGAGGGAGGTCGATTTGGAGGGTGGTCGGCCGGTTACTGGGTTCACGGTTGGATAGACGGGTCGGGCGAGCGAGGTAATGGTTGGTTCCCGATTCGCAGATGCTGGAAGACTGGGGCGGCGGAATTCATTAATGAGAGCGGTGGAAGCCATGACAGTTGGCGAGGCGTTTGAGCTGCTCGGGGAAGTGGTTGCTGGGGATGTAGTCTCCTCCGCTGTAAACGTGCCAGATGGTATCGCCTTCCGCTTCACTGGTGGCGCGTTCGTCGGCTTCTGTAACTGCACATTCGCGAGCCCAGGCAAAGCCATGCCCCTCATAGCCAACGGCTTCGGTACTTGCGCCATATCTTTTTCCACCTCCTTCTCCAGCTCTTCCGAGGCCCTGCGCGCCTGCACGAGTACTTCGCCGTGTTCAGCGTTGTCAATCTGCTCTGCTGTCAGGGCTTTCCTCTTGGGAAGAACAATTGGAAGAGGCGCAGAAGAATCGATAAAGTTCGTACCAGATTTCTTTTCAGCCGGATACTGCGAAACGGGTTTCTGGTCTTGTTGCCGTGGCGCAAAGCCATCCGTCGTTGCGGCATATGTGAGGGGTGACTCTGTAGAGTCCAGGGGATTGTCTGTGATTATAGTGGAATATCTTGGAGGCACTTGCAAAGGAGGTGCCGGTTTGCGCTTCGTGACAGGATCGCCAGAGGAGCGACCAGATGCCAGTCCCGTGCGGGGAGGCAGAGGGGGCGCCTGATCTTTGGGCTTCTCCGTAGAGGTAAGAACCTCGTTGTCTTGGAGAATGATACCAGTCGACTGGTTCTCATCCCAAGACCTTCGCTCTTCCACCACCTTCCCGTCAAGTGGATCTTCCCAATCACGCTCGTCATGTGGGAGCTTCAGCTCTTCGTTGAAAACAGCCTCAGTTTGTCCACATGCTTCCCTGAGCCCTTGCGACCACAGCTCAACTGCCTCGGTCATGATTCTTCTTATGATTGATGACATTTTCGCATCTTCGAGCTGGTCTGGGCCGCATAGTAGAGCCGGAGCAATGCAAACAGCCAGGTTCTCTGCTGTCATTTTGTTTTGCTCATGATGCGCGGCCACTGCGCTGAGTAGAGGCAGCAGGTGTCTGACCAGGATCTCTCGTGACACCACTGGAAGGAACGACCACTCGGAGGCCGGAGAGAAAAGTTCTGTTAGGCGTTGGAGATCAGGAACATCGTCTGGGTCGCCATACAAGCGTTTCAGCTCACGGTAAGACGCCGGCGTGAAGATGGGCTGACGCAGGCTGGCGTACCACGCCTTGATGAGTGCGGCAGCCATGAAGACGCTGTAGGCATCTTTGGGGTCTATCTCGGCAATGATCTCGTCCTGATATTCGGCGTGCGGATAGGGAGGAGGAGGCAGTACTGCGCCGTTGTCTTTCCACACGATGTACTTTTGGCCACGGTCGTATGCCTCTTTGAGCACGTCTCGGAGCTTCGAATGAGGAGGCACCCGAAACAGACCCTCCGCCCTGATGTTCTGCTCCATGAGAAGGAAGCTCGTTGTTTCTCGCAGCACGCGGGGGAAGCGCGTTCCGCCGCGGCCGCTCTGTGGAAATGGCTGGCGGGTACCGAATGCGCGGCGTCCGCTGGCATACGGCGAGTATATATCGTCGGACAAGCGGCGGTCGTAGAGGTACGTGGATGGGGGGATAAGGAGGTTCTCGATAGGTATGTGGAGCGCGAGATTGCTCAGCGTCGATGCTGCGCATTGTCAGTAGCCTAATCCGAATGCGAATGAGTGTCCACGTACTGTGATAGATCTTCCTCCGGAACTTGGGGCTGACAATCGTGGAGAAGACCTCAGCGAGGATCCTAACCCACGCCTTCTCGTGCACGATGTACAGCTTCTGCAGCCTCTTGCGCATAGCCCGCGACAGCACATGGTACGCCTGAAGGAACCAGCCCCAGCCCGGTCTGTTCCGCTTTGTCGTGACCGAGCCATCAGAGTCGCCGGCGAAAAAGACGACCTCGTACTCAAACCCCCTCACCAGCTCGTCCTCTTCGGGCAGCCGCGCCAACACATAGGGCAGCAGCGAGTCGAAGTTCTCCTCGCGCGAATCCGGCAGCGCTGCTGCATTGAGTATGTAGACCGGACGGTTCTCCTTGGACGGTATCGGCGACTGGAAAAGGATGCTCGTGGCTGCGCGTGCGAGTTCCGGCGAGTAGTCTTTCGATTCGGGGCGCGGGGGCACAGCAGAGAGGGACGAGCTGCGCAGACGGCCGGCGATGTGCGCTCGTATGCCGCTCATGCCTGTGACTAATTATATGGTTGAGCGTGGAAGGAGGTGCAAAGGAGACACGTGCGACGTTATGGAGGAGCTGAAGTGGCGGTGCGTGATGGAGCAGGGCCATAATTAAACAAGAGAGACGTCAGTCATATACAGGGGTGCACACAAACGGGGCACCAAGCGGACGCGGCCACGGTTGAGTGGTTCGTCGGAGAATTTAATCCTTTCACACACACTGTTGATTGGTCCAGGATCCGACAATACTAGAAAAATGCTATCCAATGACCATGCCCAACGCACCGCAGATTCCGATAACTCTTGTTTGCGCTGGTGTCTGGTCTTCACGAGCCTACCGTGGTAGCGGTATCCTAGCCCGAACGAAAGACAGCCATTAGTATTCATGACGTTTCCCTTCACTGTCCTACTCAACCGTCAGATTCCGTGTCTGACTCCATGTCTCTGTCGCCTCCCTGAAACACCACCTCCACGCCCAGTTCATGTAATCTCGGCCTTATTTGCTGCACCCTCTCAGTATTTCGCCTGAACTCCTGATACGAAGTGCCCGCCTGCTCCAATGCGTGCAGCAACTGCTCTTCCGTCGGGTCATCATCCATGTTCATATGCTGTGAGATATTGACATTCTGAAAGTACAGCCGCAATTCCTCCAGTTCACCTAAAAGCTGAGCGTGATTGGTGCCAGTGCTCCGCGAGCCTTGCGTTGTGCTATATGAAACGATGCTGTCATCTGGCGGTAGTGGATCTGATGTAGAGATGTACTTTGCCTTCACGCGAGGATCTATGAGGGCAAGAAGAGCGCGGTCGTCCGAGAGAATGACGTGCCGTGCCAGGTCAAGCTCGTTGATGTCTGCAAGCCAGTATGGGTTTTCGCCTGCGCCGAGCAGTTCCTCAATCGAGTAGCAAACCTCCACTAGAAGTGATGTCGCTTCGGTGGTATTCCACAGATCCTTGACGTGAGGCACGTATAGCTGACACAACAGCTCCTGATGGTCTCCGTTTGGCTCCTTGCCCCACACCGACTTGGGGACTGGCGAAATCTCAAGCTCCTTGCAGATGCGTGCTGCTATCCAGGGGTACTCTTTGATGGCAAGACGCAGCGCTTTTCGCGCCTCTTCGGGGTGCTTGAGACGGCCATGCGCAAGAGCTACTGAATATGCGAGGTTCGGCGGAACCCTCCATGTCCGTTGGAGTTGATCGGATTCCACGATGTCGACAAGCATTTGAGGCTCGCGGCCCCGAAGAGCTAGTCGGTCGATGATCAGTCGCATGCAGTATGGGTCATCTTCGGGGGACAGGCAGATAAGCAGCTTTCCCCATTCAAAGGCTGTGCGCCATGTCGCGCGGACGCCGAGTGTGGCGATGTAGCGCGAGACGGCGAGCCAGAATTCACGGTTCTCCGGGCGGCGGAAATCGAGACGTGCTTTGCCTTGGGAGAGATTGTTGGCGAACGTGGAGTGAACTGCACGGCCGAAGGCGAAGAGTGCACGCTCGAGGAGTTCGCCAGATGTTGCATTGTCGCGCTGTTGTTTGGCGATCTCTGAGACCTGCAAGAGGGTCGAGATGTGGTAGGGGTTGAAGTGCAGGAGCTGGACCATGCGCTCTGGATCCATCGCAGCAACGCATGTGTCGAACTGCTGTTGAATCGATTGGTAGGCCGTGGTGTGAACAAAGCGGTACTCCACTGACCCATCGCTTCGTTTCTCCACCAACTCCATGCCCAGCCCGCCCGATGTCGCTCGCGGCCACTCTTCTTTCCCTTGGATGAAGATGTTCCGTCGAAGCCCAAGGGAAGCGAGGTTCCTCCCTGGGGCATTTCGTCCGGCAACGGCTCCCGCAAGAGCAGCTTGCTGGCCTCGCCGTTGTCTCGCTGCGGGCTCATCGTCATTGCCACCCTGAACAGCAGCACGCCCGAAGAGCTTGCGCATCTCGTTGGCAGCGTGCAGATGCTGGGTGTCCACACTCAGCGCAGAATACAGCTGCTGCATCTCGTTGCTTATTGCTGGTGTATGTGATTCTGAGCCGTCGCCTGATCTGGTGTTGGAAGTGAGGTTGAGTGCGAGCAGCGCTTGGTCGATTTCATCGAGGCCAGACCGTGCGCGTGATGGTGTCTTCTCTGCCTCTGGTGGTTTGGCTTTAGCCTTGCCCTTCTTTTTCTTCTTCTTGCTCTTTTTGGAGGGCTTTGGCGCAGGCGCAACTTCTGCTTTCAGTTTCTGTGCGGAATCTGAGGCTTCGCCCTCCTCGACGTCCTCATCCTCCTCTTCGGCCTCTACATTTCCCAGCAGCGCGAATAAGCTAGGTTTTGGTTTTGATGTGGCTGCAGGCGCAGGTGTGTCTTCTTCTGACACTTCATCGGCGTCGTCGTGTGCCTTTTCTTGGGCCAGCTGCTCGAGCTGCTGTTTCTCTTCAAGCTCCCGCTGGGCTCGTCGGAGGGCGCGTGACGACATTTTTGTGTGGTTGTGCCCTGGGCGGTGTTCGTGACGTAGCGGTGTTGCGGCTCTGCGGCGAAATGGTTTATATACGGGCGAGCGGTGATTGGCCCACTGTGACGGGCTCTGTGAGCCGTGTGACGGCCGAAGCTCGGGGGATCTCGGAGCAACCGAAAGCGCCGGCCGTCTGCAGCACCTCAACGCTTGGCCGTCCATTTTCCTCTGTCCGCGCTCTCCCCACCATCTCATTCATTACCAGCCAGGCCCTTGCAAATGCGTCGGGTGGCCCTTCAAGCCTTTCGCTCCGCCCGTCGCCCGGTCCTGCGCAAGTTCGCTCGTAGCCGGACCATCGCATTAGGCCCCAGCAATGGCCTAGCACCGCGACACTTCTCGCGCCAGCGTGCCTCGTCCAGCGTCCTCACTTCTTCTATGCAGCTCCGCACCTTCACGGGTGCCTTGGTCGCTGCCGCCGTCGCCTCGGGCGCCTTCTACGCCTTCCGGGGCAGCCAGCCCGTCGGCACCGCGTCCACAGCCGGCCAGATTCGCAGCGCGAGCAACGACGCCGCGCAGCAGACACGGAGAGCCCTTGTAGTCGACCAGGGATCGCTATACACAGGCACCATCACGGGGAACGAGCCATTGACCAAAGAAACCGATGATTACGGCAGGAAGGTGCTGGAAATGCTCACCCCGGAACAGACAACTGCAAAGCTGAGGAAAAACGAGGAGTCGTGGCTCGTTGGCAGAGGGGCTGGTGTCGTTCGCTACGATGTAGTGCAAAGTATGTACTTTCCTTCGGCGCGCCGTCCTTGCACCCCATTTTCTTCTCAGAACATCTGTTGGTCGGACTTCCACTGACATGGTTGATCTAGTACCCTCAAATTCCCCCATAGAAGACGACCACGCAGAGAAGATCATCGAAGTGCCGCAGAACCTGGCAGCCACCGACAAGGGCGCGACGACGAGCGACTGGATGTTCTGGGGCGTCTTTGACGGCCACAGGTGCGCGTGATGTTTCTGTTTCATTAGGTATATGCTAATTCTAATAGTGGCTGGGTAACATCAGCAAAACTCCGCCAGACGCTCATCTCCTTCGTGGCCCGCGAGCTCAACTCGACCTACAAGACAGCGCTCGAGGACCCCGCGCTGCGCTTCCCGTCTCCCGAGGCCATCGACAAGGCCATCAAGACCGGCTTCGTCCGCCTAGACAACGAGATCGTGCACGAGTCTGTGAAGAAGGTGAAGAAGGCCCAGTCCAAGGTCGCGGCCGCGGAACTGCTGGCCCCCGCTCTTTCTGGATCTTGCGCTCTACTCTCCTTCTACGACAGCAGATCGAAGCTGCTCAGAGTTGCGTGCACCGGCGATTCGCGCGCTGTGCTCGGCCGACGTGGAGCGAACGGAAAGTGGACGGCTACCCCACTCTCCGAGGACCAAACAGGAGGCACTACTAGCGAGGCTGAGCGATTGCGTCGGGAGCACCCAGGGGAGCCCAATGTGGTGAGGAATGGCCGCATCCTGGGAGGTCTCGAGCCGTCTCGCGCCTTCGGTGATGCTTACTACAAGTGGTCATTGAAAACCAACGAAGAGCTGAAGAAGTCGTACTTTGCCCGCACACCGTCGACAAACCTAAAGACGCCTCCTTATGTTACCGCCGAGCCCATCATCACCACGACCAAGGTCGAGCCCGAGAAGGGTGACTTTGTAGTCATGGCTACCGACGGACTATGGGAGATGCTCACGAACGAAGAGGTTGTAGGCCTAGTTGGACAGTGGCTCGATGCCGAAGGTGGCGCGAACGGAAAGAACGCTCAGACGCAGTCGTGGCTGAATAGCTGGTTCTCCAAGGAAAAGCAGCTGCCTGTCGAGCAGAAAGTGTCTGCGGACGGTACCGGTCAACGCGCCCCCATTCGTCAGCAACAATGGGGCACCAAGACGTCTTTGAACGAGCGTTTTGTAGTCGAGGACAAGAATGCTGCCACGCATCTTGTCCGGAACGCGCTTGGTGGAAAGGACCAGGACCAGCTGTCTGCCCTCCTCACTTTACCCAGCCCCTTCTCGAGGAGATATAGGTATGCCACCAGAACATAGCCATTGATTCCTCAAAACTAATCAATTGCAGGGATGACTTGACAGTTGAGGTCATTTTCTTTGGCGACGGTCCTTCTAACGGCAATGTCACGCTTAACAAGGACGCTAGCGCACCTGAGCCAGAAGTCAAGTCCAAGTTGTAGTCTTGTGCAGATGATTGATACCCGGATGTGAGTCCTAGCGACCCAATAGCATCCGCATCGTTGCGGCGTTTCGGTTCGCTCATATCATTCGACCGGGTGGCGTTGAGACTGGTGGAATACCTATTTCACCGAGGTATCCGGCGCAAATTCGGCCATGGGCGCTTTTACGTTACCAATCTTGCTGTAAAAAATGAGATCTTCCCACCTTCTAAACATGCCTCCGTTTAAATAGATGAAAGGGCAAAAGCACTTATTGTGTCCAGGCACTAACCACCTTTCATCAGCTACATTTTCCCGCCGGTTCACAGCATCCCTGCTCTCTATCATTCAAGGATGCTTGGCTATACCCACGTCTTGTTTCACGCAACTCATATTGGTCTTCAACCAATTACATCGCCTCTTGGTTTCTGTTTCTAGATCACTCGTCGCTTCCAATCCACCCTCCAATATTGTTCATGCGCCCCAGATTTGCTATGTATTTCTCCGTCCGCTTTCTCCGTCCACTCCCGGCATTGTACAAAATGCCGACGCAGTCCCAGTGTAGACTTATCCAGATACATAGCTCGTCTTTATATTGCCTGGTGCATTTTTCGTTGTGCTTGTCGTCCTGTTTCATAGCAACTGTCACACGCGCATATTCTTCGTTGTTTGAGTAAAATCTTCGCCATGCTTTTCCTAACTACCACCGCTCTTTTCTTCGCGCAGTATGCGCTCCTCGCCGCGGCGCTCCCGCCGACTCGCCGCCAGGCTACGGCACCCGCGCAGTACACAGCAAACCCCAAGATAGGTGGCGGCGGCTCGACTTTCCGAGAAAGCGCCCACTTCCGCGTCTACAACACGACTTCCCTTAGCATCGCCGACTCCACGCTCAAATTCCTTGAAGCTGCCCATCAGTGCTTTGTAGAAGAGCTGGGATGGCGCACTCCCGGGCTTAGCATCAAGACTGGTGGTGTTGGAAAGGAGGTCGGGCCATGGTATAAGTTGAATGTTTACGCTGTGCCGCCGAGCTTTATGCCGGGTGCTGCGGGTCAACAGGGTACGGATGGGAATGCGGGGTTGGCGTATTTGAACGTCGTGCATGAGTATGTGGGGAATGCTGCGGTGGTGGTGCATGAGTTTGGGCATGCCATGCACTATTCTGAGGAAAATTGGGTCAATCAAGGGAGGTATGTTGGCCGTCTCGCCTCTTGGATTCTATAATTCTGATGCAGTGTCAACAGGACGGGGGCATGGTGGGAACCCATCGCCAACTTCATCGCCGACCTCTACGTCGCAACGCCCACCTGCGAGAAAGCGAAATCCGCAGCCGGCCTCTCCACCAATGGCAATACCGACATCAATCTTCAAAAGGTCATTGGCGACAGCTACCAAGTCATCGTCGACGGCATGGGCGATACGGCAAACTACTATCAATCCTGGCCCTTCCTCTCCTACATCACTAACAACCCGGATAACTATAGCGGACTGGGCAAGTCCATCCTCTTGGATATGATTCGCAAGTACAAGATCAACAGCAACGATACGCCGCTCCACTCGCTGTCTAACTTGCTCTCCGGCGATGTGACTATTCAGAAAGTCGTTGGACGCTACTGGGCTCGCATGGCTTTTGTGGATATTGGTCATGCTAAAGCGGCTGCTGCATTCACCGCTCAACGTAAGAACCTCAAGTACGCCAACCTCGACAACAACGGGAACGGAAAATATACCGTCAAATCCGCTCGTGCGCCACGATACATGGGCTCTAACATCATCCCGCTCAAGACCACGGCATCAACGGTCAGTGTGACGATTACGTCGAGCGGGACGTATACGGCTACGTTTGCGGTTAAAGGGAGCTCGGCGACGCGATATGTGAATTTGGCTGGGGGGACGGGGAGTGTGACGGTAGCGAGTGGTGAAGAGGTTATGTTGGTGATTGCGAATACGCCTGCGCTGGTGCAGTACGATCCCTTCTCTATTTCGTCGGATGTGAATAAGGGGATGTCGTATTCAATTCAGCTTACTGGGGCGACGGCGTAGAGGCTGATGTAGATAGGATGAGGCTTAGTTTTGGGCGGCTAGTTTGGACCTCGTGTCTTCGATTCTTTGTATAAATTTGACGGGTGGTTTGTAGAGCGACTCAGGGGCTACACCGGAATCATTTCCGGGTACCGCACTTGCTAGCACGTTTTTATCGGAGAGATAATTATCAGCGCGTCGCGTTATCACCTCGCAACCACATCTTATCAGCACCGTCATCGTCCTTTCGACTCTAAAGTCCCAGCATTATCCACATGGTAAGCACGATGGAAGCGCCACGCAAGCGTCAATGCACAAACACCGCTGTGGAGTCCTCCATCTCCCCTCCACCATCTCAACCAACCCCAATCATTCCAGAATACGACCTCCCAACCTGCGTCGGCGCGCTCCACGAGGCCAAAATGGCACTCTACTCAAGGTAGTCGTGCTGCGACTGGCTGCCAGCAACCCCGGAGTAGCAGACTACGTGCGGAGAACGTATTCGAGGTATCTCGAGCGTGAGCAGCGTCGTGTTATCAGCTTCGACCACCGCTTCAACTATGTCTGGTACACACTCAACAAGACGTACCACTCCGTGAGCGGCTCGAAAGCATATGACACCTCCTTCAAGGCCCTCCACGAAATATGCGAGACCATCCGTGAAGTTAGTGAGCAAGCGGCTGTTCCGCACGCGTCGTTCGGGACCAAGCGGTCTGCGTTGGAGATGCTGAGGAAGATTGGCAAGACAATCTGCTCGAGTAGTAATGACACCGTGGGGAATGAGGTGCAGAAGCAGTTTTCGCATGGTTGTGAGCTTCAAGATGCGGTGTATGCGGTTGTAAAGGCGATGAGTAAGGAGGAACGACCGCAGATGTGTGCGATCGATGATGAGCGATCGACCTCTCTAAAGAAGATGAGGGAGTTGGAGCAGTTGGCGGAGGATTACTGTGTCTTTCAGAGGGTGGGCGAGGTGACAGATCTTTTGACGGGGCTGAAGCAGGAAGACGAAGAGGAGGAAGAGGAAGATGATTGCGATGAGGAGGACGACGTGGATCCGGACGAGTTTCGAAGGGAGGTTTCTCACGCGATTCAATTCTTGCGGTGCTCCAATCATGTAAAATCGGCCCGGTCGGTACCCATACGCCCGCTCTACCCACCTGCTCAGGGCTCATTCGCATAGCCCTCCAGAAAATTCACCGTCAATACGTTTTTCTTCTCCTTCAGCAGCTTTTCGCGTCCGACGCCCAGCAACCGCTCGACATCCTGCCGGCAGTCTACGCGCGCATTAGCATCCACCAGTTCCCCAGTTTAGAGAGTATCCTCACCCAAATACAGCCCCCTCAACTCCTTTCCCTGCCCGGTCGCCAACCACGCACATGTCTGCCCGCACAACTCAGGCCCATCCTTGAACAACTCCATGAAGAACTTCTCGTCCCGCACATCGCCGTACTTGTCAAGTACGTCCTGACTCGCGCCTGCTATAGACATGTCAGCATTTCGCACAATTCTCCATCCATCACTGCATCACCAGATCCAAACCATCGAGAATAAAGGGGGAGAAATGAGCAACTTACATCCCCCCATCCCCGTCAACACACCCCCAGGATGCAGGGCGTACAGATGCACCGCCGGATCCAGCTTTTCAAGCACCATCTCGCGCTGCAGCGTGTGCGTTGCTCGTGCGAGTGCGGCTTTGGAGGTTACGTAGCCGAGGGTCATGGGGACGTCGACAGTGGCGCTGCGCGAAGCGATGTTGATGATGCAGCCGGCGCCTCGGTCGCGGAAGCGCGGCAGGAGCGTGTGGATTGTGAGGAGGGGCTGAAGCAGGTTAGCCGGAGCGCGGATAGGGGGGAGGGGGGAGGGGGGAGGAAGTTATGGAAATTCTGGGGTTGGAAGACCGCGCGCTGAGGGGAAATCTGGATGGATGGGGTACTGGGACCCGTCTGGATGAGTTGCGCAGGCTTGGACAGCCTCCCGTCCATCTTCCAGCATCATACCGAGCACGGGAAAGAAAGACAAATACATACCGCCTTGAAATTAACCTCGATCTGCCGCCAGAAGGTGTTGAAATCCGCCATGATAAAAGGCCGCTGGTCCAGAATGCCCGCATTGTTGACTAGGACATCGATATTTCCCAACTCCTTTTCCACCTCATCAAACACCTCCTTCAACCGCCCGCCGTTGGTAACATCGCATGCGTGCGCTCTTACTTTGACTCCCTGCTTCTCACACGCCTCTTTCGTCTTCGCTAGCTTCTCTACTGAAAGGTCGAGGATTGCTACGCTCGCGCCCGACTTAGCCAGCGCCTCTGCGATGGCGGCACCGATGCCCTGCGCAGCTCCCGTGACCACTGCAATTTTGCCTTTATTCGAATCTTTGAGGGCTTCCGGGGTGATGGGGCCGTAGGGTGCATGTTTCATCTCCAGCGTGGAGTAGCCGAATTCGGCGGGATCCATGGCTGCTTACTGTAAGGATGGAAAATGGCAATATATTTAGTCAACGAAGAATATGCGGTTATCAATTGCTTTCAAGAGTTGTTTGGTGTTGTTATATACATGTGCACTGTTTGTTGATGCCGAAGACCAGTGTAGTTCGCTTGGTACATTTTGGGATGGATGCGGGGTTTGGAGTAGCCGCTAGCTGCCCCACATGGAGATTGTGGGGAGTGCAGCTTGCATCTCTCCGACGTCATGTATATCAGCGACTGTAGGATGGCATATTGGCGGTAATTAGGATACGTGAGGTTGAGGGCCGTACACGACTGTAGCTCTTCCGTCAGAGGCGGAAAGCCTCCGGAACTTGACACAGCAATACGCTATATTATCTAGACAGCCTCCTTAGTCTCCACAATCTCACTCTTCACACTCCCATCTTTCTCTCCTGCAGCCTCGGCCCTCGCAATCCGATCATCTGCTTCGATGAACTCGGCTGGCCGATGTAGTTGCACGGCCAACTTGTTGCGATGCACAAAGATGCCGGGACCGGTCTCGAAGAAGCGATCAATGTCTTCCAGTGTTCTGCTTCAAGTTAGCCAAGATCAAAATTGAATGATGGAGCTAAAGGATTTACCGATTCGCCGTTTCGGGGTAGAAGAAGTATGTGACTGGGATAAAGCTGGCACAGATCACGGCCCAGATGATCCAGAACTTCCAGCCGATGTTCTGAATGCCGGGGAGTGTGACTTGGACAACTGCGTAGTTCATAATCCAGTTCGTACTCATGGCTAGAGATGCGCCTTTCGTCCTCATCTCGAGTGCGTTGATCCTGGTCTTGTTAGTTTTTGTTTCAACGGTTGAAACCATGAAGTGTCACTCACTCGGTCGGATACAGCCACGGAACGCCGAGAACGCCCATTCCAAAGCTTGCGAAGAAGACGAAGAAGAAAGATACAGCGACAATGCCGAGCTTGTACTCGTTTCCGCCGTTTGCTGAAAGGCCGAGCGCGATGGCGATGATGACCCAGCACATTGAGCACGCAAAGGCGGACACCATCATGACCTATTTATCGATCAGCCCCATTCGGCGTGGATAATGCCGGGAGGGACCATACCTTTCGCCGCCCATATCGTTCAATCACAAAGTACGCCAGACAAGCAAACACCAGATAATCGACCGACCCAGCCGCCGCTAGAATCCGGCTCAGCAGCTCCGAGATGCCTAGCGCGTTAATGAAGATATAGCTCATGTAATAACTCGTCACGTTGATGCCGCTGATCTGATTCATAGCCTGCATCCAAGCGCCTAGAATCATGCGCCTCAACACACCACTCGGACCCTTTCCGGAAAGAAGCTCGCCCCAGGTGTACGTGTTCATGTGTTCGCGGTCCAAGATGTCCTTGATGATCTTGTATTGCGTACGAACGGAAGCGGATTCGGGTGTTGCACCGTGGCCTTCGAGAGCGGCGAGGACTTCGAGGGCTTCCTCGTGCTTGCCCTTGCGGATGAGGAGACGCGGGGAGTCTGGGAGGAAGGGACACATGACGTAAATGCAGAAGGTGAAGAAGAGTTGGAAGGCGAGCGGGAAGCGCCATGCGATGTCTCTGGGGGCGAAGGAGAAGGCTAGAGTGAGCCAGTTTGAGATGGAGAAGCCGGTGATGCAGTTGGCTGTGTCGTAGAAATTTAGCACTTGTATACAACGGAGAGCAAATGACGTACCCATCTGAATGATGACCAGCTTGCCTCTACTGCTCATTTTGCTCGTCTCTGCTTGCCACACGCCGGCCGTTGCCTAAGGACCGAGAGGTCAGCCCCACTGTCCAATACTCCATCAGATACTTTGAGGTATACTCACTGTGTTCATGCCAGTCCCCATTCCAGCCACGATCCTGCCAACCATCATCTGTGCGACGCCATAGCTAGCCGTCTGAATAATCGCTCCAATACCTAAAGGACGCAGTCGTATGGTCAGCAGAGCCAATCTAAAGGAATTTCTAGTCTGTCGGTGTAGGCAAAACCCGTGCTAGTTCGTGGAACTCGGTGGAAGCTTAGGAAGGAGACAAGTACCGATGATGGTTGAACCGAGCATGATCTGCCGGGGACGTCCAAGTATGTCTCCAGTCCAGATGGTAGACATAGCCCCGATAAAGCACCCAATATTGTAGATCGATGTCATGACACCTTGCATGTTGGCAGAGGGATACCCGAATGTATGGAGGAAATCCTCGCTGATAATGACATTGCCAAACACGCCCTATAATTCGGGGGTACGTATTAGCAAGTGTCTCTGATTAGACATTGGACAGTAAAATCGCTTACTTGGTCATATCCGTAGAAGCTTGGGACGAATTAGTGCCAATAGTAGGCCGCACCAAGAACACACTCACATCAAAACGGTGCTCGCGGCGACCGAGATCCATACCGTGAGTCTTTCGCCAGACCCACCGAGGTATGCACGCGCCATGGCTTCAACAGATGTGCTCGATTGAAGGGGTCTCAAAGTTGTATATCTGGCTGCGGTGGATATCCGGAAGGCTTTGTGCCGGGTGGCTTTGTCGTCCGAACCTACTTCAGGTAGATACCCCGACGTGAGATGACGTTGGATCGGAGCTCAACTCAAAGTCCTCGAGCTTACAGAATACTGAATATGTTGGTGGTACTTGGTAACAAGAAAGTCAGACACAAGATAAGACGCTGACGTCGAAAAGATCAACAACCCAAGCAGCTGGGACCGTTCCACCGTTGATCTGCAATTCCAAGCTGCAGGGCATCCACTCTTTATACACCATGCCCAAGAAGCGACCTCGGGTACCTCTTTCCACTAGGTATCCCCGTTCCTATCCCATCCTGCAATTCTGCCAGCGCTGCACATTACCCCATACCCCATACGCCCGCAAGCATCCTACAACGACCCACCCCGCTAGCGCGCGCGAGTCGTCTCGAGCACGATCCGTTGCTCCATGCGGCAAAGTTTGCACGACCATACAGCGCGGAGGGAGCATAACCATGTGAGCGAGGCGGGTTTTCTGACGACGATGCCCATTGTTGAGGCTGCATGAGGATCAGCTACCGTTCGGCTTACTTGCTTAGGTTTAGCGTGGCCTGGTGTCGGATGCTGATGCTGCGGGAGGAGGCAGGTTTGCCGAGGTGAGGAGCCGGTGGGGAAGGTGAGGCGACGGAAATAGTGAGGGTAGGGAACAGTCATCCGGGGTAACATGGACCAAGGCTCTACCACGTGAGTACCAAGAATGAGCAAGCACTCTACAAGGGGAAGCGGGCCCATAGGATGCTTTTTTAAGGCTTGACCAGCATCACGGGGGAAAACAATCGAATTCTATCTCGAGCAATATGAGAGCTCACGCCAGTCCTGGTCACCAGCCGGTACATGTGTTGCTTCATTGAGAACTGTGGCTTTTCAAAGACTTGTGTGAGATGGGTTGGGTAGGGGTTGAAATCCCACTTTGCATTAGCCTTGTTTAGCGACTTATTCTTGCGGCTCCGCATGTCGCATGCAGCGAGAAGGGAACGAAGAAATCTTGCACGGCCTCGAGGGACGCATCGCTAGACCATGAGGAGACTATGGAAGCGATGGCGAGCTATTTTTGGTTATTCCCAGCCACATTGATCAAGGCTTGAAAAGTTGATCGACTGGGATTTCGTAGTCGAAACTCGCATTCTCAACCCTTCTCTCCCCAGCAGCATTTTCATATACAACGCCTTTGTATACTACGAAGTCCTCAACAGCGATGACGCATTCGTCAGCGCAAAGCGGCAGCATGTCTTCTTGCATGATGCGTCCACGGATAAAACTTCTCGTTTCTTGCAAAGCATTGACCGGATGTATCGCCGCCACCACTTCGTTCTCTGGATCATGATATTTAACGAAAGCTGTATACGACCAATGGAACCCGGGCAGGGAGTCCGTTCGGAGGACCACTCTAAGCTGTCTAGGGCCAATGAGGGTTTGAAGGGTGTCCCTGTTGAACGGGGATGATGCACGTGGCCATCCTGAGAATAGAGCGCGTAGGGTAGAGTTGATTCCGGTTTGTAAGCATATGGATCCAAGCCTTGAAGCGCGCGGATCGGAGGGAGGCAATGGTATCGGCCTATGCCGGTTGAACTGTTCTCCATTTCTCACCAGCCTGTGGTCGAAGAACCGAATCTGCACTTCGAGAGATTCAGCCCGTGCAGGGGCAGGAAGCGACAGCCATTTGATGAAAACACCGGTCATGTGCGGGGACACATGCGGACCCATGCAGCTGATGCTGAGAATTGCAGGTTGTGTCGGGCTCACGATTCGTTCCCACACGCGGGTCGTGGCATGATGGAATGCTTTGTTGACTAACAGAAGAGGGAGGAGTCTCGAGGTCTAAGGAGCTGTATGAAAGTACCTCACTTCGAAAAGCCATCATGGTGTGGGTTCAGGACGGGTAAGGTCCCATTCGGTCGGCGACAAGGTGTTGGACGACTGAAGGTTCGAGGGGGGTGCTGAAAACGGCTACAGCGTCCTCTAAAATAAAGTCAAGCACTCCATTTGGGAGACGTGGGAGATATGGCATTGTGTCGGTCCAGTGTAAAAGGCAGAAAGAATGGGCGATGCGCGGTGCGGGAGCTCCGCTCGGGCCGGGTTCATCCGACCTAGCTTCAAATTGGCAGCCAATAGCGAGGAGCCGCGCTTCATCGGCACAACATTTACATGCAGTATACAATTACAAAGGCACAACAAGTATTTTAAGATCGAAGAGGTGGACAAGGCCATAGCCTCACAGGAAACCAGAAACGATGCGCATTCTCGGCCGCGCAACCTTGAATTGTCATGTGATCCGAGTATCAATCTTGAAAAATGCATAATATTTTTAATAGACCCTATAGATTGTTCCAAGTTGGCATTCGATGTTTCTGGATCGATGAGACCCGGTGGTAGGGATCGGCTACTCGCCGATTCGCAGAATTGTGCAGTCTTCGTCCTTACGCTTCGGCAGTACTGGAAAGGAAATGTATTACTACTTGGTCCCAAGATGCAAAGGTAAGACTCACATCTTACAATAAACCAATCGTCACATCACCCTTCACTCTCGCGTAGATCTCGACCTAGGCTACATCAGCCCAATCGTCACATCACCCTTGATTCTTGCGTAGATCTCTACCTCAACTTCCAGATCTAACTCGATCTTGATCTTTAAACTGCTGTCCTTCTCGCCGACCTTGGGCGGCCGGTCAGCGATGCGCGACTGGTGTACGGGTACCATGCGTCGGCCGCCCTTCCGCCGGGGCATCACCGTGGGCTCGTCGTCGTCGTCTTCATCGTCGTCATCTTGGTAGGCTTGTTGTTGTGGCACTTTTTGAAGTGCACCACTGCCTTCCTGACCAATCTTCTTGGGCTTCTTGCGCTCAGGTGTTTCGTTTGTTTGTGTATCGGTGGGAGCTCTGAACGGGGATGTTAGTGTAAACATTCCGTGAAACTGGGTTAGTGTATTGCGCGGTGGGCGCTGCGACGTACCCCGAAGACATGGCTATGGCGGAGTCTGATCTTTTTATGATATGTGGGACTGACGTGTTGGCGAAAGGTGGAATAGCTGGTGAGTTGATAGTAGGTTGAAGACGGGTGGAATAAGTTTGCAGAAGACCTGTCTTTTATGCAAAAATTGCAGACTGGAGACCCATCCCAAATGACGGCATCGCGTCTCGAAAGCTGGTACTCGAAGATAGACAGGCTCGAAAATGGTGGCGTAAAAGTCAATCAAGTTTATCTGACAAGCGCGGAATTCTCCACATTAACCAAATGTCTGGTACGAGTTTCACCCAAGCGGGCAAGCTGCGCCTCTCACGGAACGCTTTCGAGCAAAAGCAGGTTTAAATGACGTGTGATTTGGATAGCGTATTCGTCCTAGACGAGATGATCCGTCCCTAGACGATTAACGACATAAGGGCAAGCGACTAAAGAATGGATTAGGTGGAAGTGCGCCTGCGCGTGAGTTTCTGCAGTTCCTAAAGAACCGAAAGTCGACAAGTAAATCCCCCGAAAACGCTGTCCTCAAGTCGACCGCCAAAGGATTCCTCGTCGATTCTGGATCATGGTACTGGGTATTCTTACTGCCATTGCTGCTTGCCCTGCAATCATAGGAACTACCGAAGCGGTGCGTCAAGGACAACGGCAGAACGCCCGAGAGAAACATCGAGGCCTGAAGACAAATCTTTCCGTCAATTGTTCAAGGGCCTCGAGCGGCGGCCGCGAAATCGACGGATGCGCAGTGGTACTGAGCGATGACAAGGTGCGGGGAGGATCACATCCTTGGAGGCTGAAGCATGCTGACAATATCCCAGTTGTACATAGCGATACCTTCGGATGAATATCCAGACGGACGCCCTGAGGACCATCCATTTGCGGGCTATTTCCTGCCGTACCCGGATCAGAATTGGGGCCGGCTGGGTGAAGGCATGGTCTCGACCATCTCAGACGACCCGCCGCAGCTCAGCTGGATCTACGTCGACCAAGACACGTGTGAGGTGAAATATGGCGATCGCGTGGCATCAGAGCCTCACATCATCGGGCCGTGGGATGTCACCAAGATGGACCGGCGAGTGACGCTTACAGGATGGGAGGGCTTCATGGCCGTGCAATATGGTCCCGGTGAGTGGGCGCTTTATTTCGACGTAGACGACAACGGGCTGAAAGGCGTTGTCGGCGACGAAATGCTGCGGGTCGAGGTGGAACTGGTCAGGCGCGAGATGAGACAGGCGCGGACTGGCCCGGCTACGGAGGCCGAAGCCACCCCCCGCACCCGCAGCGGGCCATGACGACAAATGACTTGCATCCCGGGCATTTGGCGGCGGCATAAATACCAAAGTATTACCATGGCATAGCGCAGTCACGCTTCCGGATAGACGTCGCATTCGGCGTTTATCACACTCCAGAACCCCCTCTGTGGACTCTGGCGGTTTTTCCGTAGCGGGATGTGACGATGACAAGGTTGAAGGGCGACAGCGAGTGAGGGAGCAGGCGTTGGCGAGGGAAATGGAATGAGTGTGGGCGCATGTATCGATACGGGGCTAGTCGAGAATGGAAAGGCGTTGGCGCTCGCTTACATCATCGTCCCATGTGCCGTGTCATTGGCCACAAATGACCAGGAACCCCTCATCTGAAACATCCCTCATTCACCTGATGTCCGGTGACTCCATTGCTATGAAAGAATCCGAATCACCCAGTCCGAGGCTCGGCAGCGTCACAGGCGTCACGCTGCCCGAAACCTCAGCAATCTTGAATGTGCAAGAACACGGCGACTCTTCGGCGCGAACCGGCAGCGTGAGAACTGGCTTTCCGAAGCAAGGCGGCCAGTCTCTCTCGTACTGGCTTCAGCAGGTGCGATGCGATCCTTTGCTTGATCATCGAACGACAGAAGACCTCCCGGCTGAGGCGGACACGGTCATCATCGGATCGGGCCTTACGGGCACTCTGGTCGCGAAGCACCATCTCGAGACCTGGCCGGACAGATCTGTCGTTGTCCTCGAGGCGCGCGAGTTCTGTTCTGGTGCGACTGGCCGCAATGCAGGGCATTGCAAGCCAGATCAGTGGCGCGGTTTCGGCAAGTATGGGAAGGCATACGGAGCCGAGCAAGCCATGAAGATTCTTGATAACGAGGCCGCGACGTGGCAGGCCTTGGTTGCGTATGCGAAAGAAAACAGCGTCGATTGTGATCTTTGGGTCGGAGATACTCTGGATGTTCCGCTTGATGTCGAAGTCGCTAAGACCGGACGGGAAGTTTTCGAGAGATATCGTAGTCTCGGCGGCAAAGTCGACCATATCAGGGTCACTGACGATCCGGCTGAGGCTTTCAAAGTGACTAGAATCAAGACTGCCAAGGCATGCTATGCGTGGCAAGCATCAACATTGCAGCCTTGGAAACTCACAGCGCACATTATGCGGGACAACCTCAAGAAAGGCGTCAACCTCCAGACGCATACTGTTGCTATATCCGTCCGCAATGGAAGCCATAACAACCGCAAATGGGTCGTCGAAACATACCGGGGGACCATTGCTTGCTGCACAGTAGTTCACGCGACCAACGCCTACAGCGCCGCCCTCGAGCCATCGATGCAAGGGGTAATCACACCAAAGCCGCATATGTGCAACAAAGTTGTTCCTCCACGCGCATTTTGCGGTTTCAAAACCATACAGAACTCCTACGGTGTGCTGCTCCCAGACGGTGGGCTCTTCTCAATCAATCCTCGCTGCAGTGCTGATGGAATGATGATGTTCGGCGGGTCAAACCCAGGTCAGAAACAGCTCGACGCTTGGGTAGAAAAGCACCCTGAACATTGTATTGATGACGGTTTCTCACGGGTCGATAGTGTGACGGATTGCGTGAGGAATTTTGTGGAGGAGAATTTCGTCTCCTGGGAAGGCTCGGAGATTGGCCCTGGCGAAGGATTTGACTACAGTTGGAGTGGCATCATTGGATTGAGCGCCGATGGTGTCCCTTTCGTTGGTGAGCTACCTGCAAAGCCGGGTCAGTGGATCTGCGCAGGACATCATGGACAGTGAGTATTGAGATGACGTGTAGAGTCTTGACTGACCAGAGGCAGCGGCATGGCACGCATCTTCACTGCAGCACCGGGGCTCGTTCAATTGATGAACGGCGAGACCTGGGCAGCGACCGGCTTACCCGATGTCTATGAGATCACTGCCGAACGATTAGAACGTGTGCGCGCAGCGTCGGAAGGAAAGTCAAAAGTCGCTATCATCTGAATAGACGTCCTAGCTTCCTCACACTTCGAAGAACTGGGTCAAACCGCACAAACTGGATTTGTCGGACCGAGACATCTAAGTGCTTCTGGAGTGCCCACGTCTTCTTGATGGCGCAAGGAAGATCTTTGGTCAAGGCTCGCATGGAGCTTAACAAAAGCTTGCGACGACTTTCAGGCACAAGAAAGAAACGCGCAGGCTCCAGACCAATCAGATAGGTCTGATTTAGCAGCTCCATGGTTCTTCCGCTAGAACGGCGTCGTCACCCATGCTGAACTTATGGCTAGTGTACTTGGCAACAGCATGGGCCCTCTCTAATGTTTCAACGGCCTCCAGGAACACGCAAACATTCAACGACTTCCGTCGGCTGCTCAGGTCACTGCGCTTTTTACCTCGACGATGGTTGGATGCCGGCTGAAACAACACAAGGCCGTGTTAAAAAAAGCGATATTCCAGGGAGCGCCAAACCTAGTTCCAGCCACACATTCACGGCGGAATGTCCCGATGTGCTTGTTGCTCCTCTCCGATGGTAGAGGGGCGGTTTGCCGCGTCACTTCTGATGACGAGGACTCAATCTGGCCCTCATGGATTGGTTGAGGCCAGGCAAAGAACTGAGAACAGCCAGTTTATAAAGTTGGTCAACACGCTACCATTTGTATCTAACCACCACGCCTCGGTCTTTCTTTCGTACACCCAGCATTCGCTTCGCATTTGCCCTTCCGTTCAAGGTATTCCATTCATTCCAACTGAGTTCGCGGCCTTTACGACACCTCCAATATGGTCAACTTCGCATCCATTGTCAGCGGCGCTGTTGCTGCCTCGTCCCTTCTCGGGATGGCGGCTGCCCACCCGGGCGAGCATCACGACATGTCTCACATCAAACGTCAGATCGACGCTCGCCAGATGCGGGCCGCTGCCGCCAAGCGATCACTCAGCAAGTGCCAGAACTCGCTGAAGCACAGGGACCTGATGGCTCGCTCTATGGCCCGCCGTGCTAATGTCATGAATGAGCTGCGCCAGAAGCGTGGTATCCAAGTCAGTAAGTAAAGCCCTTCTGCCGTACTATAGGCGGGATCGGAGCTAACCATGAACAGACTCGAAGAAGTTCCGCCGTGATCTGGCCACTCTCCAAGAGTTCGAAGCAGTCAACCACAACATGACTGGCCAGTACGACTACACTTCAGATACGTCCGCGGCGACCATCTTTGCCGCCAACACCAGTTGCATTCTTGCACCAGAAGTCACAGATGGTCCGTACTACGTGCTGGGCGAGTATGTCCGCAAGGACGTCAAGGAGGATGAGCCTGGTGTCGACATGTATCTCGAAGTTCAATACATTGACGTTGAGACTTGTGAGCCTGTGCAGGGTCTCTTCGTCGACATCTGGAACTGCAACGCCACTGGAACTTACAGTGGTGTTGAGTCTGGTCAGGGAGGCTTGGACAGCACTTTCCTTCGTGGTATTCAGGAGACCGACGAGGATGGTGTCGTCGCCTATGAGACCATCTTCCCCGGTCACTACGACGGCCGTGCCACGCACACCCATCTTCTCACCAAGTCCAACGCCACCCTTCGAGACAACAGCACTACCAGTGGTGGCGCCGTTACCCACATTGGCCAGCTCTTCTATCCCGAGGATCTCATCACCGAGGTCGAAGCCACCTCGCCTTACAACACCAACACTGTCGAGCGAACCACCAACGACGAGGATATGTGGAGTATCGTGCAGGCAGAGGATGACTATGATCCGATCCCCCAGTTCATCTACTTAGGTGATAGCGTTTCCGATGGTCTGCTGGCTTGGATCCAAATTGGTGTCAACTCCTCTGCTGACTACTCCGGTGATGACTACTACTCGGTTGCCGCTACCTATTATGAGAGCGGCGGTGTTGCCAATGCAGGAGGTATCGGCGGAGGTGAGGGCCCTGGTGGCAACGGCACTGGAAATGGTACCATGCCCACCGGCGTTATTCCTTCTGGTGCTGTGCCCACTGATCTTGCGACTGCCGGCGCGACCGAGACTGCAACCGAGACTGCGACCACAGAAACTGCTACTTCTGAGGCTGCCACCTCTACTGCCGACGCTGTTGCCCCCGTCCCGACCGGCGTCCCATCTGGTGCTCCTCCCTCTGGAATGCCTTCTGGTGTTCGACCTTCCGGCGGTGCTCAGCCCTCCGGTCGCCCTTCCAGCGGTCAACAGGGTCAACAAGGCCAACAGGGACAGAATGTCCAGCAGCAGTCCGGCAACAAAAACCAGAAGCAGGGTCAGGCGCCTGCTGGCGGGAACGTCTCTAGCAAGTTCGCCACCAGCGCTCTTCCCACGCCCCGCCCCTATTAAATTGATACCCCAGAAGGATTGAATTTGCAGAGTTGATTGTTTTTCAAAGGGTCTCAGACCGGCTTC
>MU005570.1:1398597-1416120 GCA_010405425.1 Lentithecium fluviatile CBS 122367
TGTTGCTTTTTATAGAGTTTTGCCTGTTTTCTTCTTGTATATACTCAAAATTAGAGTCCTAGATATTCAAAATAGACCATGCGCTTCAGTTGTGCCATACAAGCATTCGACTTCTGCATCGAGTACATGTCTCACCGATTAAAGCAGGTAATACCTAGGTAAGCCCCATACCCCGCCGCTCGCCACCCATGCACCGTCCCACCTAAGATCGCACACCTCACCAAACACAACACGCAATTTCCGACGCCTCGCTCGCTACCACACTCTGCGTGCGGCTGCCACGCAACGTTGCATGACAGCAATCTTACGAACCTGCCTAGATGGGAAAGAAAGGCGCGCAGGTGTGGATTACTGTGCTGTTTCCACGGTACGAGGCGGTGCGTAATGGGACCGTAGCTGCGTAGGATGCAGGATTACCGTGGGAGGAGCGCTGCAGGTGTTGGGGATGCGTTTACCCGATGGTAGCCTTGGTGGGTGGCGTAAGGGATGAGTCGGGGAAAAGATTTTCATGCAGCGTCGACCTTTGATTGTAGTTCCACTGGAAGATTTCAGGCCTTTGCTTTTTCTCTTCTCGGATTAAAATACGGCCGGGAGCTGCAAATGGCCGAAAAGTTGATCTTCACGACTACATCAGGTGGTCGAACCCCTGGTTCAGGCCGACAAATCGAGTTCGGCTTCCCACTATCGGCCCGATTATCCCCACTTCAATTTCTCCATCGCTTTCTCGCGATTTTCAGCCGCGCGATGCCATTCCTCCCTAACAACGACATCAGTGCTCTTGTCTAAGGAGCATGCTTGGACAGCGCGTGGAAGCCGATGTCCTCACTTCAAGGTAATGCGACCAATGACAATATTGGTACTACCATATTTTCTGGATAATACGCCCACTTGGAAGACATACCTAGGCAGAATCTTACGCCCCATCCAGTACTAGAAGTAGACCCGTATAAACCGTACGCGTAGGGTCTACCATATAGAGAATATAGTATGTGCAGGGTTCCTGCCCAAAAAAGAGCTAAAATTCCACAAGCATGCGTCCCTAGTCTACTTCAAGTTGCCTTCACCACACGCTTCCTCGAATCCACTCGGCAACTAACTAACGCACTATGGCAACAATATATGACCTACCCACCGAACTCATCAACGACATAGCTGGTCGCCTCCTCCCCGACACGATCGAAGCCTTGGCGCTGTCGTGTAAGACAATCCTCGCAAAGTGTGAACACACGCTCGACAAGCACAAGAGATATCGGGCAGAGTACGGAGAATGGGAGAACCGAGGGCCACACGATGGCGACATATTATATTTCCTACATGAGATTGCACAGGATTCGCTCATGGCAGAATACGTGGAGTCCTTGAACCTCCGGGATCGAAAGGGCCAGGTCGATGCCGGGGAACGGCGGGAATCTGGAAAAATCGATAAAAGCCTGCATATTATACAGAAATTGGTCGAAAAGAAAGCTCCATTTCTTCTAAGCCAGACTGGACTACATCCGCTCGACTGTCATTACGATTGGTTGGACGAAGTTCGAGACGAAATGTTGCATTTCGTTCCCGGTAACATTCAGGAACCATATACGATGTTCAGCGCCATGACGCTGCTGTCCCTGCTGCCCAATCTACGAGAGCTGACCCTGCACCCCGCGTGGCCTGGCGGCCGTACACCGGTCTCAGCACATTTTGCTGCACGCATGCCCCCCGGGTCCTTTTATCGAGCGATTTGGTTTCAAGCACGATACAGACACGACAGGATTGCCCATGCCTTAAGAGACGTTAGCTCTTTTTGCGTACTCCTCGGTCAAAGAAAGCACGCTACCCTTCTCTACGAGTGAACAATGCTCTGCGCGATGCTGGCCACTGGCGAAGTTAGAAACGCTGTTACCATATAACGCTGTCAGTGGCCGTCACCAATCTGAGTTTGACATGTTAGAGCCCTTCTTCATTCTTCCAAGTCTGCGAAACGCCTATTTCATGTCGGTCCAGATAGGTGAACGCGAGTCGCGAACGTGGTTAAGACAGCTTGCAGATAGTGGTTCACTCACCCAAAACATCACGAGCTCGCTACGCAGACTAGAAATAGTGCACGGATGTTGCGGACCTCATGGCCTGAAGGGGTTTCTGATCCACTGCCGCAACCTCGAGGTGCTCAAGTACGCACACCAGGAACCCATGCATACACACAGCCCAGAGTTCGACCCGAGCACATTTATCAGTGATATCAGAGATCATGTTGGTGTAACGTTGAAAGAGCTTGCGATCAGCATTCTGGTGTACAACCGGGACTTGGGGCCCATAGTAGAAGGCCTGGAGACGCTCACGGTGCTGGAAGAGACTGAGCTCGATGTGCGCTTGTTCGAATGCTACCCCACAGACTATTATAGTACTCCATCGTTGTCGGACTTGTTGCCTCGGAGTATTCGCACCGTTATCCTTGATATGGAGGATGATCCATCGCAGTTGGATATATTGAAGTGTCTGCTAGACGACTTTGTGCAGGTGCGGAGCGAGAAGCTTCCGAATCTGGAGAAGATCACTGTGCGCGCTCAGAACGATGCTCGACTTGGTACCTCGGATGAACACAAGCGCGAAGCCCGGGCCGTTGTTGAGGAGCAGGGCGCGGAGTGGGTGCTGTATGAAGCAGGACATTAGATTGGATGGGTTGGCGAATTTTGCAGTCGCTTCGGGTGCTGATAATTATCGCCATAGGACGACAACTAAGATCTCTGGGAATATATCATGTTTCATGCGTAAGTATTCATCAAATCTAAGCCCCTTTCCCCTCCCCATAAACCCTCTCCAGCTCCGCGCAGACTGCATCCGTAACCTCCTTCGTCCCAGCACTCCCACCCAGATCCTTCGTCATGACGCCTCGCTCCGTAACAGCCTCAACAGCTTCCATCATCTTCGTCGCAGCCTCTTCCTCGCCCAGCCAGGCGAGCATTTCCGAGGCGGTCCAGAAGGTGCCGACCGGGTTGGCGACTCCTTTACCTGTGATATCAAAAGCAGAGCCGTGGATGGGCTCGAACATGGATGGGTTCTGGTGAACGATTTCAGTTGAAAGAGAGTCTGAGGTGGATATGCGCATAGTACCTGTCGGGTTGGGTCGAGGTTCGACGTTGGCGCTATGCCTATGGAACCAGCGAGGGCGGCTGCAAGGTCTGAGAGGATGTCTGCGTGCTGAGGAATAGTCAGCACTTATGCTGTCTATAAGAGCCGAAAGTCTTACCAAATTGGTAGCCACAATTGTATCGAGCGATTGTGGCTCTAAAACCATGCGGCAAGTCATCGCATCGACCAACATTTTATCCCACTTCACGTCGGGAAACTCCTTTGCAATCGCCACTGCTACCTCGTCCCACAATACCATGCCTAAATTGGCACACAAAATTAGCAAGTCACCCAGAGACGGTATATGCACCCTACGGTCACTAACCATTCCTCTGCGCGTTACTCTTCGTCACCACCGTCAAAAACTTTCTCGGCCTCTTCTGCGCGGTCTCAAAAGCGAATCGCATAATACGCTCCACGCCATGCCGCGAGAAGATCGAGACTTCAGTCGCCATCTCCCACGGTTGGCCGCGGTGCGAGCGTCCACCTTGTCCCGCATACTCGCCTTCTGAGTTCTCGCGGACAATGACCCAGTCGAGAGCGCCGTGTGAGGCATTGCGCAGTGGTGATTGCGTGCCGCGGAAGATCTTCGTCGGACGCACATTGGCGTACTGCTGAAAGCCCTGGCAGATGGCTAGACGGAGGCCCCAAAGGGAAGTGTGATCGGGCACATCTGCTATGCATTAGTCGGAACAATATGTGTCAAAGCGAGTTGTATGCACCTGGTGCACCGACGGCCCCGAATAAGATAGCATCGTGCTTCTTCAACTTCTCGAGACCACCATCTGGAATGTATTTTCCTGTCTTTTTGTATGTGTCTGAGCTCCAGTCGTAGTCCTCGAATTCAAGACCAAAGGAGCCGTCGAGTTGGGCTAGTTTCTGCAGTACTTGGGCTCCAGCGGCCACCACTTCAGGGCCGATGCCATCGGCGCCCATGATGGCGATGGAGTGTTTTCGCGAGACTGCGATTGGTGACATGTCGAGTGGCTAAGAATGTGCTTAGGGGATATCGTCGTAAGGGGCCTCAATGGAAGATGCTCATGTTTCCGGGATTGGGTTTGGGATGCCCCACCACTTGTACTATCTAGAAGAAGGTAAATTCCGTCTTAGTCGCCTCAGCTTCCGTCGGATGGTGAATTCGGCGGGGAAATCATAGCCCGAACTAAGCGTGCTGTTAACTACCTAGTCGCGACGGCCCGATTGGGTAAGCCGGTGTTCGTGCCTCCGGCAGATTATACGCGCCCACTGCCTCTTAACCTTCACTCATCTCATCGCGAACATGTCACCTCTGGAATCCAGCATCCGCCGCGTCCTCAATCTCCTCCTCCCTAAGATCCATTCGCTTCACAAAAGCTCTCC
This sequence comes from Lentithecium fluviatile CBS 122367, assembly GCA_010405425.1. Classification (NCBI taxonomy): domain Eukaryota; kingdom Fungi; phylum Ascomycota; class Dothideomycetes; order Pleosporales; family Lentitheciaceae; genus Lentithecium; species Lentithecium fluviatile. Next base: position 1,403,068 of record MU005570.1, read on the forward strand.
CCAGCCCATCATCCTCGGCATCACCGGTCTCCAAGGGTCTGGAAAATCAACATGGGCGTCGCTTATTGTGAAGCTCCTCACATCGGAGCATGGTCTCAACACTATAACGATATCCCTGGATGATCTCTACAAGAGCCATGACGATCTAATAGCATGGAGGGAAAAAGATTCGAGAAATAAGTTGTACCGGACGAGAGGGCAGCCCGGCACGCACGACGAGCAGCTCGCGGCACAGTTCTTTGCAGAGCTGCGAGGCTGCAAAGGCAATGACGCATTAAAGATTCCAAGGTTCGACAAGAGCAAGTTCAACGGTGAGGGCGACCGCGTACCAGAAGAGGAATGGCCCCGCATCACCACCAAGCCCGACGTCGTAGTCTTCGAAGGATGGTGCGTAGGTTTCCAGCCTCTCTCACTAGCCGACGTCGAAAAAAAGCAGCAGCTTGCGAGTGCTGGAAAACTGCCCGTCAACACCCCCGCAAAGCACAAGCTTGAGCACCTTCTCGAAGTCAACGAGAGCCTGAAGAAGTATTGCGACACGTTCATGGGACCGCAGCATTTCGACTTCATGATTCATATCGATACTGATGATTTGCTGAATGTTTATCGGTGGAGGTTGGAGCAGGAACACAAGTTGATAGCGGCGAAAGGAACAGGGATGAAGGATGAGGAGGTGAGGGCGTTTGTTGATGGATATATGCCTGGGTATGAGCTTTATCTGGATCGCCTGAGGGTGGGATTCTTTGATGAGAAAGGGAAACAGGTTAGGGTTGTGCTGGATGGGGAGAGGGGCGTAGATAGGGTGGAGGAGCTATAAGGCTCAGGTTTTGAAAAGTACATCAAACCTCCCCCATTCGTAACGTCCCCGCTTGCGTTTATTAAATCTGCTAGCTCATATCATGGCGTAGACTGGAGTACTCGTAGAAACTTAGAGTTTCGACGCCAGCAACCGTTAAATTATAATATAATCGGAGCTAGCCAATATTGCTATCTAAGGCCGATGGGTGAATCTCCAGCCATTTCCTCTACTCGTAAAATGTTTTCCCGACCCTAGCTTCACCTAGTGTAGGTGAGAGGTACTATACTTCTATTTACTACACACAGCGACTCTATTGTTCTTGCACTCTTATTGTGGTCCCGAAGCTAATAAGCATTCTAGCTTCACGCCGTCTCAGGACGCAGTCTATTGTTCCTCTTGAACAATAGATCCCTTCGCGTACATAAGCCCGCTGATGTCTTGTCCCTATACTTACACTCACATAAGCCGCGCCAACTACGTAAAGAACAAATCGCGGATTCTCACAATCAGCATGTCTTCTGGTAGACCCCGCCCTCACAAGTTTGTCAAGGACCTGCCCGCAGCGAAGAAAGCAAAGTCCTCCAATTTCGATCCTGTCCTTCGCGACATAAGGGATCGACTCAAGCGCGACTGGTGCTTCTACGAGGAGGCACTTGAGGGCATGGTCAAGGCCGGTGCTCGTGGCGGTGACGCGTCCGGTTGGTGAGTTGATTTTAGAGCTGACTTTCAACAAGCTGGTTACTGATAGACGTGCGCAGGGTGAAGCAGATGGAGGACGTCGTCAACGCACACCCCATCATCGAGATGAGCCATGCCGGCGTGATGTTTCTGCTCGAAGATATGGGTATCCAGCTGCAGACGCGAATCTATCCCTTTGCCAATATTCAGGGAAATGTTGGCTCAGTCGGACAAGACTGCCAGGCTCTGGGATTTCAGTTCGCTCCCGCTACTTCCGCGGCTGTATCTGCGCCTGCAGCTACTACTGCACCTACCTACCGAGTCGCACCCATGGGACCTCCGCCGCTAGCAAACCGCTTCTGGCAACCCATCCCACTTGCCCCCACCCCCACCAAGTACCAGAAGCCAGTAACCCCGGAGGAGAGCCCCGGGCAAGCCAAGTACTTTCCCATCAGTGATTTCGCTTTGACCCACGATTTCAGCAGCTTCTACAGTCACAGACAGCCCGCCAGCGAGTTGTCTGTCAACAGTGGTCCCCTGGCATACAACCCGCATATGGACGAGTTGGCGGCCTGGCAGCAGCTTGTTTCATCATCGCAGACGAGCAAGACTACTGAGGGTGGGAGTGGCGCACATGTGGTCGAAGAGGCCAGGAAGAAGAAAAGGAACAAGCAGGACAAGAGAGGGGGCGGAAAGAAAAGTACAGAGACGATGAAAGAGATGCAGGATCAGGTCAACGCTACGTCTTTCAAGGCACAATATGGTTAGGAGATGTTAGGATATCAGCCGTTCGCGGCTGTGCAAGAGGAATAGGGTGGTTTGCAGCAAGGACAAGAGTGGAAGGAGGGCTGAGTGGACGATGATGATACCCGGCGAGCATATTAAGTGGACATTGGTAGTTAGTGGTGTTAAATTGGTTGCGGCTCGCGAGACGAATCAAAGTTCACGCTATTCTGCGTCATTGAAGAGCAAGAATGACGGTTTCTGCATACTCGAGTACCATATGGGAAAGAGAAACTATATACAAGAGAATGAACATCACAAAAGAAGAGAAAAAGAAACTGAAACCTGAAAACACCAGTATGATGTCACCACCCCAACCTCGCGCCTCATGCTCTATGGTCGCCTAGCACTGCCCACCGATAGTGTTCAGAGCCTGATCCACAGGCTTCAAAACCGTCGACAAATTGACCCCCTCGTAATCCGAGCAATCGGTGGAGTTGTATTCGATATTGAACACCGCCAGACCCGCTGTAGTCGCCGGGCGGTAGTCCTTGCACTCTTCGTTCTCATGGCACTGCTCGTTGACCGCGAAATGGATCACTTTGATAACATCGGGAATGATGGCCATAGAGTTCTTGAGGCCGATGGCGAGGTTATTGGCTTCGGCGACGCCGGCTAGGTATTTCACGTACTCGGCGTAGACGGACTTGTCGTACTTGTACCCGTCTTGGTGCAGGTTGCCTTGGGCGTCCTCACTCTACACACTAGTTAGCTATTTGATTTCTCGTAGAGGTCGGTGGAGGTATTAACTTACGTAGCCATCAACGTTATCCGGATCCACAGCATGGCAACCCGCCTTCGCAGCCATCTCAATCCTCTCCTTCATAATCCTCCTCACATTCGCACTCTTTACATCTACCCAGAACTCGCCCTTCCACTCGGGCATCTCCCTGCCGTAATCGCTTGCATTGAATTTCTTATCATCGAGACGCCAGCTCTCGCGGGAGCCTGCGCTGAAGTAGCAGATGACCTTCTTCTTCGCAGCGAGCTGCTTGATGTTGGTCAGTTCGCCGTTTTTGTAGTTGTCCTCCAGGTCAACGTCAATGACGGTTCCGGGAGCGTCGATTTTCTGCTGGAGCGTTGTATTCCCGCCTTCGAGAACTATATCCCAGACTGTGCCTGGGGGGAACTTGGTCACTTCTGCACGACGGAGAGGTTTGCTGGTGGCCAGGGTGGCGAGGCCAGCAAGGAAGAGGGTGGCAGTGTAGCGCATAGAGATGGATTGGACCTTCGTGGATATGGACAGAATAAGCGAATGGTAGTCAAGTGAGTGCGGAAGAAGCGAGTGATTGATGAGTAGCTTTGATGATGAACAGGACCAGTGTCAGTCTCCATAATTTATACGTTCTTCACAGTGCTCTGCCGCCCTCTTGAGGCTCAGTAACTCCTACAATAGTTCGACCTGCAATAATGGCGTGCTATAACACATCTCCAAAAGCCATCTAACGGTCTGTTGAATCTCCAAAGGATCGCCATTCTATTTACTGTGGCGACCTGGAACGAAGCCCAAGTGCCTAGGCGACTCTTTTGTGTAGAAAAAAGGCCCACGTGTCGTACCACTGTGCGAGAAAGCTTACTCTTGCTAAGCTTATGTCGTGACACGGTGTAAGGCGTGGTAGTGGCGAAGTGGCGCGGTGTCGTCGAGCTTCCGAATGAAGATGTACCAGTGAAACGGTGGAAATTGTTTCCCACCCGTGCCGTGTGAAGTTCTCGCTCATCCATGTGTTTGCTTAAGATCTGTTGCCTTGTAAGGCGCAAGGCGTTCGGGCGTATGTTTTTTGCATGTGGTCGCGTGGTGTGACGGGTTCAGATCTTACGTGCATGCGAGGGGCTGATGATTCCTGCGATCGACTGTGCCTCCGCCAGGACGTTGAAGACTTCGAGCGATTTCAGGAGGAATCCAAAGTAATCATGCTGCGAAACATGGCGTCGCTGTCCGAAGTTAACGCGGTCTGCTGTATAAGACAAAAGAAAGCGAAATCCATCGGGTCGAATTTACTGTCTGTGTATCTCAATAGAAGCATTCCGGCGCCGGATGAATTTCGGAGCCGCTCAGAGCTAGAAGAGGCTTCTCTTGTTTCCTCCCGTCCCCTGAAGAAGGATACGACGGTCCGTGCGTGCATCTCGAAACGTACCAGTGCCACGCGCAATTTCAATTATTATGCGCTAACTTAGCGCTGCGAACTTCTGTCAGCTGTGCCGTGCCGTGCTGCTGTCCTCGAACGTAACAATGGCATTTGGGTTGCGTTTCTTGCTTGTGCAGAGATGTGGCTATATAAGAAGTTGCGATTCACAGGGTAGGCAGATGTTCCTTTAGAAACTCCTCCTCAGCTTCTGTGTTCTTTCTACCCAAAAGGGTGTTCCTAGTGGGGTACCTTCCAAACCGTTCCAGTTGTTGCAAATGCCTCCTCGAAGCCGCAATGCCCATATCAACCCACTTGCGTTCTTCGTCGCTCATGCATCTCGGCTTCAGGCTTTCAAATAAACAGCGCGCTGCGATCAACGAGATGAGGCTTTCCTGGTTCATCAACGGCATGTAGAATGCCGACGCCTGGATGACAGTAACCTCCTTATCGAATTCGCGGGCAATGGCCTTCGTTGCGGTCTCCCATGCCTTCGCATCGGCGCTGAAGGCGTCGGACGAGCCGCGGAAAATATTCCGCGAAAATTGGTCCAGAAGAACGACCAGGGCGAGGCTGGCTTCTGGCTCGGCAGCCCAGTCGTCCAGCTCGTTTTGGCGTGCTTGCAGGACGAGATCGCCGAATTCGGACTTCAATTGCGCATCAAGACCTTCGGGAGCGACAATCCATTCCATTGGAGGGCGGTTGAACCAGAAGTAAACAACGCGCTTCACGTCCGGATTCATGACAGACAAGGTCGATGCTGTGGCGCGATGTCGGATGGCTGATGATAATGTTTGAATCTTGAGCAGCTACAGTCCGTGAGCCGGGCTGTTCAGATAAGTGCAGTCGGCGCCAAATGCACTCACTCTGGTGCCTAGATGCCTAATGAACATAAAGGAGACGCATACGTGAGCTGACGTGTCGGGGATCGCATGAAGCGGCGCAAACAGTTTGCCTTCCGGAATGTATGTAAAGAGATGTATGTTGGAGAAATCAGGGCGTGGATTTACGGCCGTACATCAGTTGATGGTTTGGCCCCCGTTGTGCCATGTGCGTGAGTGATTGTAAGCGGGAGCGATGGCACCAATGGGAATGGTGATATGACGTCACGAGCAGGCTTACGGCCGTTGCGAGCGATGCCGGGAATGCGAGAAACGCTGCACCGCTTGAGGCGTTACGCGCTCGGAAAATTGTCGTATAGAGTGGTGATTTTGTCTGATTGGTCGAATTAGCCACATTTTGTTAATTCTGCGCCGATCATTGGCCTCTATCCCCCTCGATGCACCGTCAGCCCCAAACCACTCTTCTTCCCTCGGAGTCTTGGCCTTCTCAGCCGTTCGTCGACGGCCCCCACCGCTTTTTATACGCTATAAGCCATTGGCGATGTCCCAGGGTTTTTACACGCTCAGGCCTCCAACTCTTCATATAAGGGAGCAAGGCTGAAATGGCCCCCTAGGAGGCAGCCCGTCTCCGGCCTATATAGACTCTATCCACGAGCCATGATGGATTTTCAAAGCCTCTCCATACCAACGCACAATGCAAATCCCGCATAATGAAACCTGGCTTCCGCCTGATACTTCTTTCATCGAGTTCCGAGACTGCGAAGTTGTAACGGACTGGGCGTTGGATTTTTTCACTTCTGCGGACCTGCCCATCGTAGCAACGATACGTCTGATCCAGGATGGACTTGGCGAGTTCTGGCGGAACAACAACATTACCCAGCCGAATGACTTCGATGTTCTTCCTTGGGCTCTCAATTCGGGCGAGCCACTCTACATCCAGACGTTGAACTGGACGAACCAACAATGTCAGACACAGTTTTGCCAGAAGCTTCCATGGGAAGGAAACGCGGACTTGGCCGGTCGCGGGGTCAGTGTCTGCCTATCCCATTACTTACTATATACTGATCAACATGTGGGTCGTTTAGATGGTCGTCAATTACTACATTCAGTGCGCGCTTGTCACCATCTACATGGGTTTCCACATGGCGGCTCGCTTTGGCTGGACTCCTCCACATCGAACGATAGGCCATCGATTTCTCTCAGCCATACAAGAATCTACCAGACCGTTCCTCGACGCGGCTTTGCTCTTCTCGATCGCAATCCATTCTTCGGCATCGTTGACCTTCATTCGTGGACGCGTTGATGCAAACAAGCCCACGCCGACTACTGCAGCAGTATGCTCTGCTTTCGTCGCATTGTTCTCCGTCTTCGCCCCGCTCACCCTACACAGCTGCGCGGAAGAACATCTACGCAGAAAACACGGTCGAAGACGCATGTGGATGTATCTGTGTATGCTCATGTTTATCGTGGTCGGCTTATACTTCAGCGATCCACAGAGCCCGTGGCTGCGCGAATGGCCAGACTGGAACGCCGCCGAGACATATCGAAGCAACAATGAGACTGGACTCTACGGTCTGTTGTGGCGTGACGAGGACCACCAACTCACATGGGAGAGCTTTTGCGTAATGGAGCGCGGAGCGAATCGAGCCAACTGGGCCATTGTAGTTGCTTTGGCGACCTTGATCACTTTCTTCACTTTATACTGGATTCTTATGGCGAATGTCTTCAAGCTCGGTTTCCTTCACAGCGAACGACGCCCTATGCTAGCTAAAGTCAGACGCCATCGCTGGACTATATTGACCCTGCTTGCTTTTAAAGCTATGTGGATCTGTCTGGGCATTTTCTTCTGGTTCCGCGATGAGTTGAACGAACACGCGGGGCAGATGAACAAGGACCGCCAATGGACGTTCGGGCAGATCCTCGCTGTTACCACGTGGACTCCGGTCGTGATGGAATTTTATATCATTTGGTGGAGTGGGGCAGAGAAGGGTCTCACTGGATTGATGACTGACCGATATGTGGTGGTCAAAACCGGGAGTACATATGGACAAGAAGAGAATAAGGAGCCTACCGCACCGGTTGATGAGGAAGAGGGGAGGAAGGCTTCTTCGGCTAGCCTTCCGTCATAAGTGAGGCCTGAGGAGGTGTTAGTTTCTTGTCTTACGATACCCTAACGCGACATTGAAGTCTGGATACTCTTTCTTTGTAATAACTAGCGAATCCAATCATAGATTTTCTTAATAACAAAGTCAACCTTAGAACATCTGAAGAGATATTTTCTATTAAATCACACCCCTGAAAGTTGAAGTTCGCCGCCGATGGGCGATTGCCGGCCAGACTGTTAGTATGTCCCAAAGCGGCAACGCTACGCGCTCCCCATTTTGTGGGCCGGCAGCATTCCAACGAAACATCCCTTTTCATCGCAAGAGACACGAATTCTATTTCAAAACCTCGTCTAGAACCACCCCTATGTTCTGATTCCCTACATCTTGTTAGACGAGCGGAGCTCTTCTCGCGACAGATCCGGCTATCGACCAAATCCTTCGAGTCACGTTCGTTCCGGAAACGGTAATCATAGCCACTTCAGTGTAACCTCGACAGGGGCGCAAAAATTCTCGATTCGGGACCCACAACCGCCTGCGCTACTACGCCCCATCCTGGCGCAGAACGTTCGCACTAGTCGCGCAAAAGTCGACATCCTCTGTCCCGCTGGGGCAATACTTGGGGGTCCCGCAAACTGGCAGTCCGCTAACATGGGGTAGAACGAATCAGTAATCTCGCAGGGCTCCGCCAGCTATGCAGTTCCACTATTCAGGACCAGAATCACCCCAGTGAGGGGTGCATGGTGGAGAAGATGTATAAGAGCTAGATGCCTGTCGCTGGCATGTTTTCTTTTGCTTCCACTCGCGTCTTCCTGCGCGCCAACTCTGACGGCGTTGAGGAGTATCGAATTCGCTAAATCGATAGAAGATCATTCGAAGGCTCAAAGGAAATCAGTATGGACGCGCCTCGCAATGCCTCGGTCACCTCTGCGCAGGTGCGCACACAAGTTGCATACAAGAACAGGTGGCGAAGCTTGATGCACAACCCCAAGCTTCTCGTCATAGCCTTTTTCGCCTCGTCCGCCTCCCTGATCTTCCTCTTCCGCCATGATCCAACGCTGACTAAGTAACAGGTTCGGTGGCTTTGAGTATGGCTACCAGCAAGGTGTTCTTGGCCAGTCGCTTGTCATGACCCGCTTCAAGGACAACTTCCCTTCGGTCGTAAACTCTTCCTCTGCGACAGGCTGGTTGACATCGATCCTGCAACTCGGCGGTATTCTGGGCTCACTGACCGCTGGTATCTTTGGCGAAGTCTTCTCTCGGAAGTACACCATGTTCAGCGCGTGTCTCTGGGTCGTGCTCGGTTCCTACCTCTATATTGGAGCCAGTTACCATACCCCCGCCATGTTGTACGCCGGGCGCTTCTTCACTGGTCTTGGAGTGGGTACTTTCTCCGGTGTCGGTCCGCTATACAACGCCGAGCTTTCAGCTCCGGAAGTCCGTGGTTTGATCGTCTCGTTCTACCAATTCGCTACCATTCTGGGAATCATGCTTTCTTTCTGGATCGGATATGGCTCCAACTACATTGGCGGCATCGGCGAAGGCCAGTCGAATCTCGCGTGGCAGCTCCCTTCTATCATTCAGGGCATTCCCGCGGCCATGCTCGCGATCGGAATCTGGTGGCTCCCCTTTTCACCTCGTTGGCTGGTCAAGCAAGGACGCGACGAGGAGGCTTTGCAAACCTTGTCGTATCTGCGCAATCTTCCTGTCAACCACGAGCTCGTTGAGATTGAATACAAAGAGATTAAGGCCGAAGTTCTCTTTGAGCGCCGTTCGTTTGCGAAGAACTTCCCCAACCTAGCAGCCAAGGAACAGGGCAGTGTCTACGTGCGAGAGTTTGCACAGTACTATCAAATATTCAGAACCTGGGATAACTTCAAGCGCGTGTCTACTGCATGGCTGGTCATGTTCTTCCAGCAATGGTCTGGCATCGACGCCATCATTTATTACGCTGCCAATGTTTTCGAGTCCTTGGGTTTGACGGGCGGTACCCAAGCGCTTCTCGCTACCGGTGTCACCGGCGTCGTGTTCTTCGTTAGCACCCTTCCTGCAATGGCAATCATCGACAAGGTGGGCCGCAAGCCCATGTTGCAGGTTGGGTCGGTCGTCATGTGGTGCTCTATGGTCATTGCGGGTATCATGGTTGCTAAGTTCAGGCATGACTGGGACGCACATGCCACTGAAGGTTGGGTGGTCGTCGTGTTTATCTGGATATATGTGGGTGCTTTTGGCGCCACTTGGGGGCCGGTTTCTTGGACCTTGGTTTCCGAGATCTTCCCTTTGTCCATCCGAGCCAAGGGTGCTTCGATCGGCGCTTCGAGCAATTGGGTAAGCATCCTCATCCTATTCAACTGAGACAATAGCTAACTCGCTAAAGCTCAATAACTTTGCAGTCGCTTTCTATGTGCCTGCCATGCTCGAAGCTTGGGCGTGGGGCACTTACATCTTCTTCGCGGTTTTCCTTGCGGGTGGTATTGTTTGGGTGCACTTTCAGCTTCCAGAGACGAAAGGCGCTACGCTGGAAGAGATGGACCGTGTCTTTGGTAGTCGCACTGGCGAGGAGGATGCTCTTATGCTTGCGGAGGCAAGGAGGGAGATTGGGCTGAACTTCGCACTGGAGCAAGAGGCAATCAAGGCGATGGAGCATGGTGAACAGTTGGGGGAGAAGGGGACTACGCGTTTTGAAGAGGTATGAGGGGGGACATACTGGAATTCACTCACCAGTAGAGCGAGGACAGAGGAGTGATCACGATGTTAGGGGAATGTATGCAGCCGATCTCGCTAGTCATGTTAGGAAAATCAGATCCAGATTTCAGTCAGAGTATTGTGGAAGAAATGGCGGCAAGACAATGACAGGCTCTCGCACAAGCCTATGAACGACGATTTCATCTAGCTAGGTGAAATACGCGTCAGCTACTCGTGACCTATTGTAAGATACCGTATCCCAATTACTTGACAGTGTGAGGACTAAGTGAATCTGCGCTTGGCGTATACACAGTCTATCACGCCAAGCAGTATCCACTGGCCGTCGTGGCCAGGGAATGTGCCTTGGACTGGGGAGGCAAGAGTTCAGGAGCAAACAGCTTCATTGCGGTGTTCAAGGTTTGAAGCCTACTGCAGTTACTTATGTAGGGAAGGGCATCCAGCGGTTTTTCGAAGAATTCCCACTTTTCTACAGCCGTTTTGTCGGAGAATAATCGTAAAATGTGAATCCTCGGCCTTCAATTAGGACTCTGCGGTAGAGACTTAATTCCTTCTATGTAACAAAGGTACAACAATATTATCCCCACTTTGGTAGATCGTAACCGTTTAATACCGCGGAAGATGAACAGCGACTTCTTTATCGTTGCTCTTTGCCGCTTACATCTATATGTGTTTGCACCTTTTCTTTTCCATCTAACACACCAACGGCGACGCTTGAAAGTGGGTACCGCTCTCCGTCCAATATTTCGAATCCTTGACTTGCTCGACTCTCCATCCGAATTTCTTTGAGTGAGAGCCTCTTGCCCTGGCCGATAGTCGGTGGATGTTGCGCATCGGGTTCGCTCGGGGTTCGTTGCTCGCTTGCACCGCGCAATGATTTCGACGTCGTTTTGATTTTGTCCGAAGCGAGACGTAGACAAGGCGACATAATAGGCAAGCAACCCGCCAGGATACCTAAAGCGGGCTCACTCCCGTTAAAGAGTATAATTCGGCCTGTGTGATACGTCCAGTCGTACATGTCCATATTTCGATAAAGATATATGCGTACAGCCGTGATCCCCACGATGCTGTGTGCGAGGTTTAGTCAGTCTTCACGCTCAAGACTTGGGTAGTTGAAGCCACTTACGAAAACACTAGCCCAAAGAGAAGAGTCAATCGAATCTTTTTTCCAAGCTCAACGTGGAGGCCCCATAGAATTGGCAATGGAAGGAGAATATTGGCCAGATCAATGAATGCCCCGACTACGCTCGCCGCAACCCATATAGTTCTGATGTTTCTCATGCAAATCTCCGCCATAGCTGTGTCCAGCCTTTTTGGTCGCGGGCAAGAGAAGAACTGGACGACGAAGAAGGTGATTCCGTAGTAGATCGTGAGAACGATGAGAACGCAGCAGGCCATACGAATGCGACGGTATGGAAACATTGAAGTATAAAGCTGAGTTATTGAGAGGTTGCAGAATACACTCGCTATGAGAGATAGCGTCGTGAGAATGAAACGACTCTGTTGATATTTGTCAGTGCCGAGACTATGCTGTCGTAAAACGAATAGAATACTATCTCAAGAAGCCATTAGGTTTCTTTGTGCGTCACACAGAGGATAGAGTATCCAGGTGCATGTCAAGGCATTGTACTCACCTCTGGATGTTTGTTAATGCGCTGTTTATCAGACACTGGCACATTTTGAAGATGCATGCCGTAGTACTAGCTGAAAACGAACTCCATCGCATTAATTAATACTCCACACGTCGCGAGCTACAGATGTCAGCGACAAGAAGAAGGGCAAGAGTCCGACATACGTATGCGACCAACATTAGATAATCATCTGCTTGCCATTTCTTTTGCTTAAGTGTGCGCGCCCACCACCGACACAGAATCGCGAGCGTTGCAATACATATCGAGACAATGCATACCACGATAACGGGTACTTGCAACTGTACCAGCATTCTCGAAGCTGTGGAGCATTGAGACAGTCGCAACTGGCGGCATTGCCAGCCCCCGTCCTCCTTTTAAACTTGAGTGAGCTGTCGGAGAACGTGGGATGAGCCACCAACCGTATCCTCGGGCTGTTTTTGTTCTTATGCATCGCATTCAATCTTGGATCTGCGTGTTAACACTGCATTCAGGATTGATTAGATAATATTAGGCTACCAGATTCAAGAATGGGGTTTCCCATTCGACGATCACTGGCGCATCAAGACTCGTCACCAACGTGCGGCCCATCGCGCACACGTGGGGTCTGTTTCCGTATCCGGAGAGCCGGCACGAGCTTACCGGAAGCCAATACCCACCCTGCGGTGATAGCGGGAGGTTCCGTAGTGAACGGCAATGACGTTCATGTTCTTGGCTGGAAAAAGTCTTTCTTGCTCGTTAAATGCATGGAAAGAACTCACCCAGCATCAACCTCGGCCTCAACGCGACACATAAATCGCGAGTCTTTCGGGCTTCGCAGATTTAGCAAAATATTGCATGGGTTCCTCTGAAAGTTTGCTTCAAATGTTCATACGTGTTAATGGTAGTCAGAAAGCCTGAACCTGGGTGATATGCGCAAGAGAAATATGACATCTAACCAGTAAGCCGGCCACCCTAGTTTCCGACCACCAGGGTTTCCGGCCACCCCACTAAAAACGCGTCGCTACTAAAAAAGACGCTATAACTCTTAACGCCGTATTAAATTTAAAACTGCGTATATATAGCTATAAAGGGTGGGAGCTAAGTAGCTATACGAGTAGCTAGGCGAGCTATTAGAGTAATTATTAACGCCTTACGCGCGCGCGCAGTAGCAGCTTAATTAATTATGCGCTTAATACTCTTAAAGTCTATAAACCTCTAATTTTAATTAATTTTAACCTGTTTGCGCTTCTTATAAGAGGTAGAGATATTAACTTAATACTATAGTTATAATATCTCTATAATTGTAAGGGACTAGCTCTATACCACTAGGCCGCACATTTAAAAGATATGGCACGCAGTATCGGTTTCCGATACTGGGCGTGGTATAGAATAATATATATACTAATACGAAGGTAT
>MU005570.1:1416220-1429295 GCA_010405425.1 Lentithecium fluviatile CBS 122367
CTTACGCGCGCGCGCAGTAGCAGCTTAATTAATTATGCGCTTAATACTCTTAAAGTCTATAAACCTCTAATTTTAATTAATTTTAACCTGTTTGCGCTTCTTATAAGAGGTAGAGATATTAACTTAATACTATAGTTATAATATCTCTATAATTGTAAGGGACTAGCTCTATACCACTAGGCCGCACATTTAAAAGATATGGCACGCAGTATCGGTTTCCGATACTGGGCGTGGTATAGAATAATATATATACTAATACGAAGGTATGTGTGGGCCTCGCCTTAGCGAGGGCACGTGCGGGGTAGTGGATACCAATGTAGGCGTGACAATAATATACTTAGCTACTTAAGTATTTACCCTCTCTATAGCCTTATCTACTTTCTATAGCATGTAATAGGTGCTCTAAAAGAGAGATTCTAATCTCTTAAGCAGTTTTTAAGCTACGTATATATTCTAAGGCTTCTATAGTGTATAGAGAAGCGTACTAACCTCTGTAAGATCTATAGGTAGGCGTAGAGAAGTACGTAGCCTATTTAGAACCTATAAGGATAGGAGTACCTAATTAGAATTATATAGAATAAGGCCTATAGCTTACTAACTAGCTTAAATTACCTTCTCTAAGAAGGCCTCCTCTCTAGCTGCGTAGTAGTACTAGATAAAACGCTCTTTCTTAATAGGCATAGCGTTATTAAGGCTCGCAAGGTCGCGTATTTAATTTCTATATTTTAACTTAATAATAGAGAATACTAATAGATCTAGCAGCTATAAGAGGTATATTAAATAAGGTAGTAAAAATAAAAGCTTAATTCTAGCTTATTTATAGAGCTATAAGAAATTAATATTAACGTAGCTGCTATACCTTTTAAGTAGAAGTAACTAATACTTATTATATATAGAAGCTAATTCTAGGATATATATCCTTTATAGCTACTTAACGCTAATAGATTTTAATATCTAGCTATTTTTAGAGGTTATATATAGCTAATTAAGTACTAATAATAATAGAAACTAGGTAGTTTATAAGCTCTTACTCTTAAAAATTACTACGTAGCGTAGCTTCTACCTAGTTACTAGTATAACCTTAATTATTAAGACCTACTTGCGATTCTCTAGTAACTTAATATAAGCCTTCTTCTTTAAGCTATTTATAAGAACTCTAGAGTTTATACCTACTTTAAGCCTAACGCCTATCTTATCTATATTCTATATATCCTCTACTTATATACCTAGCTGTATTCGTACGCGCTTAAATAGCTTAAAAAAGGCGCGTATTTATTTCTAAGTAGTAGCTTCTACGCGCGGCGCTTTAAGCTTTCTACTAATAACTAATATAACGCGTAGGTTACGCGCTATAAAGTTCTATATCTAGTTTTTACTAAGAGGCTTACAGTTGCTATTTATTTATAGGATTTAGGTAGCTATTTAACGCGCGCGCGCGTATAATAGAGGGAAGCTATTATTATCCTACTTAAGTATCTAGTTAATAAGAAAGCTCTCTTAATCTAGAGATAGGCGCTGCTAGTTAGCGTAGCTAGCGTAGGTAGTTATTATACCCTATAGTTAGTTCTATAGAGTTAATTAAGGGACGCTGTAAGCTTTAGCGGCAGCGCGCTAGCTCGTAAAAATACTAGCATAATAATTAGCAATATAAACTTATATAGTAGCCTTAGTAGCAGGCATATTAACGCGTAAATATAATTATAATAGCGTCTTTTTTAGTAGCGACGCGTTTTTAGTAGAGTAACTAGAAACCCTAGTAGCTAGAAACTAGGGTGGCCGGCTTATAGAAGGTAGAACGCTACTAAAAAGGGCTAGAGTTAGTAGCTAAGCGAAAAGGTTAGAACGAGCTGTGCTTTCGCTTATAATAACGTGCTTAATTAGCAAATGCACGTTATCGCGAAATGCACGCGCCCTACTTAAATCGCTAAATCTTTAACCTACTATAAATTTACTAATATAGCTCTAATTATCGTCGCTCTTATAGTAATTAAATTACTAAAACTAGAAGAATATTTTACGTATATAGAAATTATAGAAAGATTTAAAGTTAACTAGTTAACTCTATTATAGCAAGTAAGAGGGAAATTGCAATTAATAGCGCGCAGGTTTAAAAATTAATAACTACTTAACCTTATATAAGAAGTAACGCTTATAAAGTATATTTAAGGCCTCTTAGTATAAGGGCTACCTTCTATAAGCTATATAATATAAAATTTTACATTAGAAATAGCTAGAAAACCTATTAGAACTTACTAGCTATTACGCTCTATTAAGTAATATAAACTTAATCTTATATTATAATAGACCTCTAGAATTAACGCCTTACGCTATAGAGCTAATTTAGCCTTTAAGTATACTCTATACTTTAAGCTATTAGCTAAAAAAAATTAAGTAATATAATATTAACACGCGCTATATTTATAATATAAATAAGAAAAAATTTTATATTAGAATTCTTACTAAATTAAAATAGATCTTTTTTTAACAGTAATATAAGTATAGAAAGTTTAAATTAATACTCTAGAATAGTAATTATAAGTAAATAACTTAAATAGCTAATATCTCTAAGCTTACGTCTACTCTTATTTATTAAGCTACCTCTAGTAATATATAGAATACCTAGCTCTAGAATTTTAACTCTAAAATATATAAGGCTTTTTTACCTTCTTGCTCTTAGGAATAGACTAATTATAATATTAGGCTAAGCTAGCTTAAATAGAGTTTTAACTATAAAATAAAGGTAAAGGTAAGGCTATTATACTACTTCTTAATCCTTAATAGATATAGATTTTATATAATAAGAAATTTTATTAACTTTTATAATACTAACAAGATTCTGCTAGTAATATTTTCGCCTTATCGCATCTATACGCTTTAGCTACTAGATATAGGCGTCTTTAGGCCTCTTATAAGTATATATAGTAATAGCCTTATAAGCTTTATAGGCGCCTACTAGGGCCTCTCTAGCATTATAAAAAAGATTTTTTTTAGAATATTCTAGGCTACCTAGAAGCGCTTACTAACGTTAGTAATAATTCTTAAGGCCTTTAAGGCTACTAGAATTATACTCTTAAATTCTAATAAGATTTTTAAGTAATTTAAGACCTAAGAGCCTAAGCGCTTTAGTTTAAGTAAAAGTAGCTTATTAGTTCTTAGCGCTAGTAACTAGCGTAAAATTAAGCGCTTATTACGTTAAGTTATTAAAGATATTTATAAGTTTTAGACTACTAAACTTTTACGTATACTCTACTTAATTTTAGTAAAAAATTAGATTCTTAAGTATAAAAATACTTAGCTTAAAGAGGCTCTTATTAATAAGCGTAAGCGCTAAAGAATTATAATAGAGGGGCGATTTTTTAGTTACTAGCTAAGGTCTAGATAGCTTATAACTAGTAGGTATAAAAAAACGTAAAGAAGAGAGATATAGCTTTAAAAGAATATCTAGGCCTAGCTTAGAAAGTAGAGTAAGCTTAAAAAGTAAGCTTTTCTATAATAGTAACGCCTTAAAAAGGCTAAGATTAAAGTAGAGCGCGCGCGTAAGCGTAAGCTTAAGGCTATTAAAGTCTAAGAAAAGTAAAAAGCCTGCGTAATTAAAAGATAACTCTATATAAGCTTAAAGCTTTTTAAAAGGAAAATTAGCTTAGCCTTAGGCCTCTAGTAAAAACTCTAAAGAATATTAAGCTTATATAACATGCTTACTTAGCTAGTAATTAGTTCTACCTAATAACCATTTTTAGTATATACGCGCCTATAGATTTAGGGCTATACAGATCTATAAAAATTATATATATATACTAGATTTTTTAGTAGAGTATTTTAGAAAGGTATATAAGGTTTATAAAAGGTATACTTATTAGAGAAAGCGTTTAGAAGGCCGTACACAGCACTTTTAGCGTAATTAGGCTAGTATAGGGCCTACGCTTAGTATATATAATAAATTATTTTTAGCATCCTTCTTATTAATTAATATAGGTAAATATTATAAGCCTAGGCTTCGCTAATACTTTAGTAGAATAGGGGTAAGCTCGCTTATATAGGCAAGAGGTAATATCTTTAATTTAGCCTCTTCTTCCTTATAAATACATATATTATTATTAACGCTTATTAAAGTTCTACTCTAAGGCTAGTCTATAATATTATATATTTACCTTCTAAACCCGTAGTAGCTATAAAAGCGCTAGAGATAGTTAGTAGGAATTAGAATAACAGCCTAACTAAAACTTTCTAAATAGAATAGATCCTCTAATAGCTGTAAGATATAACTAAGAAGCGCTAGCGCTAGTAGGCTAAAATAGCTATAATATAAGTCTAAAATAAGTCTATTACATAGATGCTTAACCGTCTAAACGCGCGTAAAATAAATCTAACGTTTACCTAGACTATAAGCATTCTAAACCTATCTTATTATTAGATAAATATAACTAATTATAACCTTAAGGGCTATATACGAGGAAACGCTAGACTTACTTTCTTCTTAATAGATATACTAATATACTTATAGCCTACTAAGCTATCTCTCTATAATAATTATAATATAATCTAATATAAGCTCTATACTATAGCGCGACGCTATAAGTCGCTTTCTATAGGCCTTTTTTTTAATAGTAATAAGAACTTATTCCCTACCTAGAGAATTACTATAGAATATAAACTATACGCAGATACTAAGTTTATTAAAGATAATAAAAACTAATTTATTTATATTTAAGAAAACCTTAACATCTATATATAAAAGAAGGTAGTACTATACTATTAATAAGGCGCACTTAATATATAGTTACTAATAAAGTTTCTAATATATATAGAATTCTGCTATAGTAACGCTTACATAAAGAAATATTACTAAGTTAAGCTTAAGATAATCTAATAGTAGAGGAATATGTCCTTCTTAGACTTCTTTATCTACTTTAAGACGCTGTTAGCCTAGAGTAAAGAAATAGTATAGAATAATAAGTAGAAGCTAGAATAACTACGCTAAGCTCTTAATAAAAAAATGCGTAGTATTATCTTAAACTAAGATGTCTTTTATATAAGCTACCCTGCAGCTGTTACAGCCTATAAGAATATTATAGTAGATATTAAAATAACCTTTCTAGAGAATAACCTTTATAGCTATATAACCTAGCCGCTAGTACTAAAACTAGACTATAACAAAAATATAGTAATAATAGCGCTTAGAGCGTAAGCCCTATAATAGAACTAGTCTAGAACTTTATAATTAGTAAACTAGATCCTAGATAATATTTTTAGATACTATTATAAAAAAGAATTATATATATATTATAGAGAAGAGAAATATATAGTATAAGAATATATAAATATAGTAGCTATATACGTAGTAGTTATAGTAGTAGCTTTAAGTATTATAAAAAAGGAAAAGAACTAGTTAGGAAAAGAATAGCCTCTACTCTACTATATAGGTAGGGGGTATAAATAATAATTAAGATAGAGCTAGCTCTACTACTAGTAACTAAGCTAACTTAGGCTAAATTAGTAATACCTTCTCTAAATAGGGCCTAAGCGAGTAACTTATAAATAAGACTAGAAAGTAACTAGAAGTTTTATAAAAATAAAAGTAATAAAAGCTTAATAAGCTTAAACTTAAGAAGTTCGAATAATAGTAAGCCTAATTTAAGGTAAGAGATTATACTATACTTCTTCTAGTTACCTAAGCATCCTTAGTAGACTAATTAGTAACTACTTTATTAATAAGCAGCCTTTACTACCTAAAGAATCCTTATATATTTATAAAAAGAGACTAAAGGAACTATAACCTCTAGGTTATAGATTATAAGAGCTACTTTACTAATAACTCTTACTATTTTATAATAGAGGCCTAGAAGGCGTAACTTAGCGCTAGATATATCTCTAAGAAGCTTAAGACCTTTTAGAAAATAGAATAGTAGTAATAATAGTCTTTAGACCCCTTATAGGACGTTACTTAGAACTAATTATTAAAGAAGATATTAGAGTCTCTAGATAGTAGACTAGAATAGAGATAAAGGGCTATAGAGTCTCTAAAGGGGTGCTAGTAGCGCCTAACTTAGTCTCCTATAGACCTTTTAAATTATATATATCCTCTATAAGAAGAGGTAAACTCTACTAATAAGTTAACTTAGGCTCTAGAGTTCTTTAACTACCTTCTAAAGTAGGTAAGAAATAATCTATACCTCTAGAACTCTAATAAGCGCTTAAGCGTTTATAATATAGAGAAGGCTACTAACGTTAGCTAGCGTTACTATTAAAGTAAGTATAGTAAAGATATAGTAAATATTAAGAGGAAGTAGTAGAAGAAATAACTAGAGAGTAGTAGAGAGATAGTAATCTTTCTAAAAAAACTAAAGTAGAGTAAAACCTACTAATTTTTACTAAAATAGAGCGCTAAGCTATAAACTAAGACTTACTAATCTAAAGTAGTATATTTCTACTATAAGAAGCCTAGTTATATCTAACCTAAGTATAAGGCCTATAAAATAGCCTATGCAGCAGAGAAGGAAGGCTTAGAAAAAGGTAGTAGCTAAAGAAGGTAATTACTACCTTTCTAGCCTATATTAACCTAGTAAAAGAGATACCTTCTAAAGATCTTAGAAGACTATATAACGCGCTTTACCTAAAGCCTATAAGATTACTAATAATCTAGGTAACTATTAAGTCTAAGGATCTTAAGATACTTATTAACCTAGAGGCCTAGTTAAATCTCCTATTAGCTATAATAATAAAGAAGTTAAAATAAATAGTAGAACTATTAACTAATCTACTTATAGATATAGCTAATAGGTTTATAATAATAGTCTATAGTACTATAGTAGATAATTTAGACCTAAAAGATACGCGTAGGCGCGTTAAAACGCATCGCGTAGTATTTATAGTTATAGACCTTAAACATTACCTAATATATTTAGGTATACTATAGATTAATACGTTTAATTCTAAGTTAAACTTTACCTATTAGATAATATAGTATTAGGAAATACTAGACTAAGACGCTAGTTAGTACTATAAGATTATAATAGAGTTAGCTAAAGAATTTAAGTAAATAGTATAGAGTTCTTACTTAGATATCTATACTATAACTATATATAATTTAGCCTATAGTAGTGCTGCTCTAGCTAATCTTAAATAATAGCCTAAACGCTACGCTAATTATGTAAACGTAGAGTTAAAAGAGTCTACTAAGAAACTTATAGACTATAGGCCTTATAATCTTACTATTAACCTAGAGCCTAGAATAGCTCCCTCTTACTAACCTCTCTATAACCTCTTAGTAGCTAAGTTAAAGCTACTAAGGGAATATATAGATAAGTATTTAGTAAGGAGTTAGACTAGATGCTTAAAGTCGCTAGCTAAAGCCTCTATTCTCTTTATAAAGAAGAAAGATAGCTTACTATAACTTTATATAAACTATTAAGGTCTAAATAAGGTTACTATAAAGAATTATAGTCTCTTACTATTAATTTAGAAGTTATTAGAGTAACTTACCTAGGCTAAGTAGTTTACTAAGCTTAATTTATAAGAAGCGTACTATAAAGTCTAAATCTAGAAAGGTAATAAGTAGAAGATAGCCTTCTACATACGTTATAGGCACTTTAAATATACTATAATACCTTTTAGGCTTATAAACGCCCTAGCTATAGTATATTTTAGTCCTATATTAACTATATCCTAGCAGGACTAGTTAATGTTACGTGTATTATATACCTTAATAATATTTTAATCTTCTCTAATACTAAGAAAGAATATAAGGTCTACGTTTAGAATATATTATAGAGGTTACGCGAAGTAAAACTATTCTATAACCTAAAGAAGTGTAAGTAGTATACTTAGTTAACTAAGTACTTAAGGTACTTTATTACTCTAGAAGGGATCTCTATAGATCCTAATAGAATTAAGATAATTTAGAAGTAGCTAATGCCTTATACTATACGTAATATCTACGTCTTTATTAGCTTTATAAACTACTATTAATAATTTATTAATAGGTTTAGCTAAAAGGCGCTTTCTCTTACTAAATTAATAAAAAAAGCGCTAAACGCTGCCTAGGCTAGGTAAGCTATAAGAAGAAAGATAAGCCTTCTACTAGATATTAGTTTAGAGGGTAGAAAGGCTTAGAAAGAGCTTAAGGTAGCCTTCCTAGATATTCCTATCCTTGCGTACTTTAAGCGTAGGAGAAAGACTAGGGTAAAAGTTAATACTTCTAGTAGTATAATTACTAGCATTTTAAGCTAGTTATTACTAAATAAGGATAGGAAGCTAAAGTAAAGGTTAATTAACTTCTATTTAAGAAAGCTTATTATAATAGAGTATAATTATAATATATATAATTAAGAGCTTTTTATAATAGTTAAAAGCCTAAACTACTAGTAGTATTACCTTAAAGGTTAGCCCTTTAAAGTTCTAATAGACTACTATAACCTTAAATAGTTTATAAAGACTAAGAGCCTAAATAATAGATAAGTTAGATTCTACTTAACGTTATTTAAGTTTAACTTTATTATTACGTACTATTTTAGGTTAATAAATCTAGCTAACGGTTCCTTATACTAGCCTAACTATATAGCTAAAGTAAAGGCGCCTATAAGGAAGTAAAATAAGAATTTTATTAAGCCTATAAGAAGCTTAATAAGCTGCATCTTCTAGAAGGAGATAGTAATAGTAAACGCTATAACTTACTTAGCTATAGCTAAGAGAGATAAGCTACTACTAGCTAGAGCTACTTACTATTTAAATTACTAAAGAGTAGCATATAAAGTAATTATAGTAAGTAGAGAGAGTTAGGTAAGCTCCTTTATAAAAGATCTAAATACTAACGTTAATAGTAATAACCTAGCAAATTAAATAGATATTAAGCTAGAGTTTAATAATAACTCTAGCTTTAATAGTAATAAATAGGGTAAGAATAAGAATTTCTTTATCTAAAAGTGCTAAAAGGGTCTAAAGACCCTTACTACGCCTAAAGAATAGACCTCTATAATATAAAAATACTATAATACTCTATTATCTAAGCACTTTAGCGTAGCTAGAACGTTAGTAAAGCTTTATTATAAATACACCTAAAAGAGAATACCTTAGGCTATTAAGAATTACGTAGTATACTATACGCTCTATAATAAAGCAGTAGCTTACTACTATAAGCTCTATAGGTTATTATAGCCTCTTCCTATCCTAATAGAGCTATAGAAGGATATTATAATAGATTTTATTACTAAATTACCTCTAAGTAAGTTTAGAGGAATAGTTTATAATATAATCCTAGTAATTATAGATAGGTTCTTAAAAATAGCTAATTATATCCTAGCAAAGGGCAATTAGAATAGAATTAATTTAGCCTAGGCCTAGATCTAAGAGGTTATTTAGCTCTATAGCACTCTAGCTGCTATACTATTAAATAAAAATCCTATTATAAACTTAAAGTTATAGGACTTATTTAATTATTACCTAAATTTAAGATAGTGTTACGGTATCCTCCCTAGATCCCCTAACACTGCTAAGTCCTGTTCGTACTGTTATTAGTACGCCTAGAACTATTCTCTAAACTTCACCCTAACTAGCAGTTAGTCCGCGCACTAGAAGCACAGACCACCCCCCTGAGTATTTCTGCTTCGCACCTATTTCGCTATTTCTGTTCTGTACACGACGTCTTGTATTTACCTGGATATTGCACGTAGTAATTAATTAGTCTTCGCCGCAAGAACTAAAGGCCTACTCGTTGCGTCCTCGTGACAGATAGGTACTTACGTCTACTTTTTATCTATAGATAGATAGTTAGACTAAGTAGTAAAACTAGACGCTTAAATAGTACTTATAATACTATTATTATATTAAATAGGATAACTAGGCGCTGTAGTTATTATTAGCAGAGTTCGCGTATAATAATAGCGTATACTTAACTATAGAAAAGACTTTCTTTAAGGTTTACTATAGATTTACCCCCTAGGGCGTAGACTAGCCTACTTTACTACTAGGTAATAGAGAGTCGCCTACTAGAATATTAATAGCTATAAGGCTAATTAAGATTTGCGCTAAGTATACTAGAAAGATTAAGGTTACTAATAAGTACTAAAAGTAGCTCTAGAATAGGAAGCGCTTACTCCTTAAGTTAAATAAAGAAGATAAAGTATATGTCTCTAGCTACTATATTAGAATATTCTGTTTAAAAAAAAACTAGACTAGAAGTACCTAGGACTAGGTACTATAGTAGAGAAGATTAGCTAAATAGCCTATAGAGTAGATCTCTCTAAGTTAAAAAACGTTTACTCTATCTTTTACGTCTCTTTATTAGAATTCTTTAAGCCTATAGGCTTCTTACTACACCTACTAGAACTAGTAAAAGATATACTCTAACTAGTAGGTAATAACGTTTATAAAATTAATAAAATACTTAATAAGGAGTTATAAGATAATAAATTATACTATTACCTTATCTCTTAAAAGAGTTACCTTCTAGAAGAGAACTCTTAGGAACCTAGTGTTTATACTAGTAGCACTGCTCTTTAAACGTACTATAAAGAGTATAATATCTCCTCTAAGCGCTATATTACGCTAGGAGAGCCTAAAAAGCCGTATAAAAGAAGAGGCGACTGCTAGATTATTAGTCTAAAGAAGGGAAATAATTAATAGATAATCTTTTACTATATATTAATTATTAATATACCTTCTACTATTCTTACCTTAAATCTTTTCTTAAGAATTTTTCCTTTAATTTAAATAGACTTAGTATTTTATCTCTAAGTTTATAAGAGTAGTGTTTTAATAGTATTAATAAAGAAGAACCTATATCTATTATACTTTAGACTAAATTAGTATAAAAGTAAGGTTTAGAGACTAAAATAAATTTCTCTAGTTAGATAACTATAGTATTAGCGCTATCTTAAGGTATTATAACTAACTCTATTAGTTCTATACTAAAAACGCTTCTCTATACTAAACTAATAATAAAGGTAACCTATATAAGGTTATAAGGACTAATATCTACTAAACTATACTAAACTACGCTAAAAGGCGCTAACGCCTACTATTCTTTACGTAAAATCTCTATTATAATGCCTCTTATAGACCTTATTCTTAAGTCTACTCTATTTATCTATAACCCTTCTACTCTAGGGAAGGTTAGATTTTTTCTAGTAATATATTCTAAACTTCTTATTATATAAGCTAATAACGTACGTATTAAGGACGGCTAAACTCTTCTACTAGTAAGAGGGTAGAGTAGTTAGAGATACGCTCTTAGTAGCACGTTAACGCGTATTATAGTAAGGAGGGGACGGCTTAGTAGATCTTAGAACCTTTTTACACTTTCTAGAGTTAGAAGTTAACCTAAAGAGCTAGGTAACTTACCTTTTCTACTTCTTACGCTTAGCTACCTTAAGGTTAATCTTCCTAACGCTATACAGTTTACCTAGTTGCTATATAGCCTTATTAGTGCTAAATCCTGCTAAAATAGGCTAAAATAGATAATACGTATTTAACCTGCGTATAAATAAGCTTATATAGTTTCTTAGTAGTAGCATTAGCCTCTTGCCGCTTCTTATTAGTATAGTTAAATATAATAGCCTTAGAATTAAAGGTTCTAGGGTCTAAGGACTCTATAAGTATTATTAGAGGGCAACTAGCCTTCGCCTCTTACTAGTTAAATATAGACAGGTTCTAGAGGTTAAATTTAGAGTACTCTATAGTATATTCGCCTAAAGTAGTCTAATAGGCGTTTATCTTTAATAGATAGTTTCTACTTAATAACTTATATAACTGCATAGCCTTATTATACTTCTTAAGAGTAAGCCTAATAACCTCTATCTTAGAAGGAGATATAGCTACTAGAAATAAGCTCTTAAGATTCTCTAAACCTAAAATTATACTTAATAGTAGCTAGAAAAGTTAGAATATACTAAAATAGGCTAAGAAATGCTATAATAGGCTTACTGCTAAATAGAGTGCCTAATTATTAAAGTACTAGAGGTATATTTAGAATAGCATCTCCTTATAGATAGTACTAAGCTAAAGGTAATTATCTCTAGTAAACTTATACTACTCTTTTATATTTAGAACGCTATACTTAGCTATAGCCTTAATATAGCCCTAATAAGGTAAGGTAGAACGCTTTCTAGACTTCTTAGTTACCTTAATATAAAACTTATTTATAGTCTTACTACTAGACAGAATAGGAGTAATAGTAGATTCTTTAGAAAAAGAATAGGCTAAATAAAGGTAGAGCGTAACTAAGAATAGTAATAAAGGTCTACTTAATCTAGTTAGTACTATTCTACGCTAAAACGTGCTAAATCTCTTTTTCTTTTACTTTCTACCTAGAACATACTTACCTACTAGTTAATATAGTAGGGGTAGAAGGAAGAAAGGAGGAAGATAACTTAGTAACTAATACCTAGTATAGGCTTACTAAGAAGCCTGCCTATAAAGTTATATAATACTACTAGGTAACTATTAAAGTAGTAGTAAAAGTAAAGGTAAAGGTAAGAAGAAAAGTAAGGGTAAAGTAGAGGGAATAACTAAAGCTTTACTATATACTTATACTAGATCTCTTAAAGAGTAAAGAAGCGCTGTTCTAGGCTAGAATAGGCTAAATAGTCTACCTTTAGCCTCTTAGGTTAAGAGGCCCTAGGAGGGGGGATATTATTAGAGCTAGTAGCCTAGACTAGGGTTAGATAATTCTTTTATTATAAGCTACCTTAATTGCAACCCTGTAGGGTAGTAATTCGTCTCGTCTACATACAAATGCTATCATTTACCCTTTCATGCAACAATTCACTTCTTATGCTGCCTTATAGGCTATTATCCTAACATAAGTTTTAGATAGATATCTACTGCTATTTTAATATTACTAGATAAATAAGTATAGCGTTCTACCTCTGGACTAATAGTTAAATAGAGAGGTAGAACTAGAAGCTAGAGGTATACTTACGTATATATATAAACTACTAGTAAAATAACTAGGTAGATTTACTACTAATAGCTAAGAATATATATAACTCTAAGAGGCACTTTAGCTATAGCTCTAAGAGGCACTTTAGCTATAGCTCTAAGAGGCACTTTAGCTATAGCTCTAAGAGGCACTTTAGCTATA
>MU005570.1:1436863-1502275 GCA_010405425.1 Lentithecium fluviatile CBS 122367
TAGTTAGTATTAAAGTTATAAAACTGTTAAATTAATAATGCTTAATAGAATCTAAATAATAGATTATTAACTAAGTTAAACACTAGGAACTATAAGGGTTCCTGCTATTCCTATATACTTATAGATCTAGTGTTAATAGTCGGCTGCGGAACTATTAATAGTTGCGATAGTTCCTACTGAAGCTATCGCTAGTCCTTAGCGCGGCTATCGATTACGTGATGTAACAATGATTGGTGTTCACGTCTCAGTACCTTTCGTCAGCGTCTGGGTACGCGACCAATTATTCTTTCTGTCGCTTGTTCGACCCATCGGTCGTAACATTAAGCTTCTAAATATATTTAATCTTAGAATACTAGTAGATTATACCCTAATTCATAGTAATAGTATAGGTATATACCTCTACTTAGATATTATTAGCCTTAGAATAGTAGGTAGTATTATAACGCTTAGCCTATAGAATATAAAAGGTTAGAATATTAAAGTACTAATAGAAAGTTAGCTTAACCTATCTAGAAAGTTAGTAGAGACCTATCTTTATAGTAAAGAAGAAGTAAATATACTAGAAGATAAGTATTATACTACTTTATATAGCGCTTATAGGTTATAAAGACGTTAACCTTAGAGTACTACTTATATCTAGCTACCTTCTAAAGCTTTTTAATATTAATACCCTTTATATAAAATAGAGAAAGATACGCTTAGTACTAATAATATACTAGAGAAGGCTAGCCTTTAAGATATATAGAAAGCTAGTAGATCCTTTATAAAAGAACCTTATTATTATACTACTTAGAAGAAGTAATAAGCATAGTAAAATTAAAAAGTTAGACTAATATAAATATTAAGCTAAGAATAAAGATAGAAAATAGAACCTATAGGTTAACTATCTATACTTATATACCTTCTAGAGCTACCTTTTATATAGCTTAAATACTCTTTATAATATATCTATCTTCTTTATATCTATATACTAATATACTATTTATAATTACTATATATTAGAAAATAAACCCTACTCTACTACTTTATAGAGTAATTAAGTATTATAGTAATAAGTAACCTTCTATTTATAAATAAGAACGTTATATACTATTTTATTTATATACTTAGTAAGCTATAGCCCTTAATATAGATACCTCTAAGAGGTAGTCTTTCTATTTATATATAAATAATAGGACCTAGGGTAATAGCGCTACGTAACTATACTAAGAGTATCCTACCTTAGCTCTATACTACTATTATTTAAGAATCTATAGAATAGAACTATAGCGCTACTAAGACTACTAAAAGGTTAAGAAAAGCTACGCGCTATTAGAACTTATCTAGATTTTTTTTTATAAAGGATAGAACGTACGCGTTCTAGCCTTTATATTACCTTAAATATCTTCTCTATAACACGTTTTTACTATAAAAGATGTTTTTTAGAAGTTTAGTACTAAGCGTAAACCTTTTTCTTTTCTTAAAGTAAGGGCTTAGAGGCTTAAGCCTATTCTTAAGCACTAGATTAGCGCTTAATAAGAAGGGAAGGCTATATAACGCCTACCTTTACTCCTTATTAGTATTTAACTAGAACAGGCCTAGCACGTACCTAGTTATGTAACAGCCCTTATATAGCCTTTGTATAACACTACTACGACTCCGTAAGGATTCGTCTTATCCCTATCTAAATCTATACCCTTACTTCTTAAGTGCATACACCCGCCTACCATACAGTGCCTTACAGTTAGCTTCTCTTACTTAGAATACTAATAAATTTAAGCGCTAATAGTATAATAAACCTAGCGTTACTAAGAACCACACACACTATATAGATCTAATTAGGTATTAGATATCTATTAGCGATAAGTGCCCTAGCCTTTCTTAGTTAGCGATTAATCTTATGTTAATTCCAGCATTCTCTTATTACTGTAAGAGGATGTTCTCTAAGATTAGCAATATAATAGAGCTAAAACGCTAAAAAATAAGCCCTTAATTGCTTTTTATAATTACCTGCGTAAGAAGCTGGCTAAGGGCTAGATTTGCCCTGCCTAAGGCGACGCCCGAGAGTGGGCACCCAGTAGAGCTCACAGAGCTAGAGATGGAGGATATATATTAAATATCCAAGTGGGATACTCCTCTATAGGTCCCCGTACACAAATCTTATCATCTGGAGATTTTTTAGGCATTATTTTAGATCAGGAATTAATTAATTAGCGCCTAAAATCACCCTTAATTAATTAGTCTGATTTTCTAAGGGCCCTCCGCATCAATCAGGAAGCAATTACGCCCAAAATCCTGATGGATTGATTGATGCCAACTCTGCATCTAGACATCCTTTTAAATCCTAGACAAAGGTCTTATTGACGGAAATTATATTATTTGTGGGATACATCCAATTATTGTCCATGGCTAGCAGAAAGTAGCACTTGATCAGTGCGTAATGTATGACTGAGGACTCCCTTTCAGGCTTAGTACAGTCTCTCACTTTCCAATATCGAGCATCGCTCCTCGCTCCATCAATCCGTCAACTTCAACGTCTTTAGGTGTTCGTCCTCCTGTCGCCTGAACTTCGCCTTATCTCTATGCCTTAATTCTCTAATCTAATACCGACCCCTCTGCTGCCAAGCAGTTTACGAATTCCCCGCCTGCTCCTGTTTCTTGTCTCCAGCCACGAATTAAGAGCCTGTTCTCGAATTAGCAAAAGTTCTACGCGGCGTTTTTAGTTTCTGCCCAATTATTCTTTCACTTCAGCAAATGATAATGCCATTAATTCAAGCTCTACGTGAATTAAATAATTTCCTAGCTTCAGGATTGACTTCAAAGGGAAAAGTGGTGTGAAAAGCGGTTCAATTCGAGTGTCCAAAGGTCCGATAAAGCGTCGGTGCAGGGGAAATTTGCCCTTCGTTGACTTACCCAATGTCTCATCGCAGACCTCTAATACGGTCAGAATGCAGTGTTACTTCGTATATGTATGTTCCCATATCCCGTGGCCCTCCTAGGGATAAGCGAACTATTGGTTTGCAGCAGAACACTGAATTCGGTAAGCGATACGAAGGAAGTGAACGTACAACTGCGTGGATTCCTTGGCCTATCTATCCCAAGAAATAAAATTCGATAGACACGTAGCGAAAGCGTACTAATAATAGATACATGCAGTCATACTTGGCATTGAAGTAAAAATGCCATTCTGCATGTAGAGGCTAGTTCAGCTCTATAAAAGCGTCGGGCGCCGCAACTTTGAAAAAGTTTATCCAGAAGACAGCAAAACTATAATATACAGTGAAATCTTCAAAATTCACCGCATTAATTTCTACCATGTTGGTCAGACGCCTCAAAACCTCTCTCCTCACCCTATTTACCCTCCTCTACACTATCTCCGCTATCCCTCACATGTCCAAATTCAACATTCTAGAAAAGAAAACTACATATTACCCCGAATGCCGCAGCATAAGCCGGACGTCAATGCCCCTCTGGGTCGGCACGTCCACCAGCGTCTCGCCCATTGGAAAATCGATCAAGATCGCGCTCACCGCCGACCAGCAAAACTTCATCGTCACATATCCGCAAGCTGACGCCATGCTCTACACTAGCGCACAAGTCCTAGTCACCCGCACCAAGCCGACCAATCCGCATCCGTCCTCCTTCCCATTTTCAACGCGCAATGGCGCCTGCGTGACATCGTCTACAGCGGAGACGGTGACGTGCACAATTCCGCTCATAGGGTCTCTTCTGAATGCCGATGGGTATCCGGTTGACAGGAGGACGCCCTCGGGGTGTGCGTCGCTATGCGACGGGTCAAGATGGATCTATTTTGTTGCTGCGGCGGAAGTGAATTTGTATCGGGATGGGCAGGAGATACCGCAGCTTGCGTGGGCCATTGATGATATTGATGCGGATTATCAGTGCATCGAGCTACTTTATACTGGTCAATGTGTTTTGCAAGCTCGTTGGTGGCAGGGTTACCTATATTGCGATTGATGGAGATCGGAAAGGGTGGCGATAGCTGCATGTTGGTGGCTGGAAACATGGGGGATATGATCAGATTGTTTTACGTCCTAGGCGGAGAATAGATTCGAGTTCAATGATAGAAGTAGTATTTAGTCAATTGAATTTCGATTTGTGTGTTCAACGCTCGATATGGTCGGATAAATTTCACTAAATCGCGGTATTTCCCAGATGGTACTTGTCGCAAAATAATCCAGTTCGATTTCCTTCTACCAGGCTTGGCTTGTTGTACCACAGTTTGGATGCGATCCACATGACTGTTGGGTAGGAACATATTACGCCTAGCTTCTGGGTGTGCTTGTTAGCTGGGTTATCAATACCAGTGAACGAAACGTTATATACCTTCACAGCGTATTTGCCCTACAGATTTTGACTCCAATCTCCCCATCCGACTTGTCTGAACAGAACACATCTTCCTTCTTATGTTGTAGAATAATAATACATTGCCAGCTGAAAAAGACCTGTACCGCGGAAAGAGCAAGGCTGAGCGTGCCAAGAGTGAGATTGATGACGGTTTGGGCGTCCATTAGCGCGGCCGTGCGCGCGTGCTTGATTGCTTTGTATTGCGAGGAGATATCGCGGAGGTGCCAGCACATAGAAGCAGTAGAAGCTCTGGGATGAGGCTGGGACTAGGTTCTAGTAGGGATGATAAGGAAAAATTGGCCAGAGCGGGCGCTTTATAGCATACATTGGAGAATGAAGCTTCGTCCGAATGCACTCCGAATGTCAAGTGTCGGATTTAGCAAGTTTTTTTTTTTTCTTAAAACAAAGCCAGACTCTTATGTTGCGAGAATGATCTAGATGCGATCCAAAAGTGTAGAAGTATTGGGCAACAACCGACGAGGCTGGCCCGGTTTCGCGGGCTTTTGAGCTTGAAACCGCTGAAAAGGCGCGGACAATGCCGGGTTTCTGATGGGGGTATTACATAAGCAACAAGAGTGGAGCATGTGACTTCTTGGCCCGTGCGCAGCAACATCATGAACAGCACTGGAGGCTCAAGGCTCCTCCATGATCGGGCAATTAGAATTTGAAAATTCGCAAAGCGTTCGAAAATGCCGGTCCCTGGCTCTTGCTTTGTTTCGCGGGGCTCGCGCCGATTCTAGCGGGTAACAGCCAACTGGTGGGGATGACACAATTGCCCAGCCATTATGGTGAATCTCTCCGGTGGTTCGTATATCAGCCTCACAGCTACTCCAACCAACCTCCCAACCTCCCGATCACACCATGAATTACACATCACAACCAATAAACCAATAACCGGCACCTGTCGCGCCTCCACTTCAACTGCAGGTCGTGATGCGAGGTGGGCGGTGCGATTCTGGCAAGTGATAAGTGGGAGCCAGTTGGTGGGGTGGCGGGACGGTTGCCCAGGCAACGTGTCAGATGTTGATATCTAGCCTTCCCAGCTGCCCAATTTAATGCACCAGGCATCATACCCCACAACCAACAACCAGCACTCGTCGCACCTTCGCTACAACATAGCATCGACATCTCGACCACCACACTTTGGAACACGGCATAAACCGCCTCCGTATGGAATTACGTGCCGTCTGAGCCCGCCGAGCGCCCACGATCTGCCGTCACCTTATTGAGCTACGCGTCTTCATCCGGGAACGACCTGAAGGCTGTGTTGGCCCAAAATGGCAGACTCTTCTGGCATGCCATTGCATGGCGCACAATCAACAATCGCGAGCTCAGAGCCAGATGGCTCTTCTTTTCCTCCAGACAACGAAGTGCGAAAGGCGTTGGTCAAAATGTGGCTGAAGATCGTGCAGGGTGAAGTGAGCAAGGACGAGGCGCATGTCATGTTGGAACACGGACCTGATAAGATTAATTGCATGTTCAATGCCGTTGACGCGGCCGGAACCGACACCACTGCAACGGTGTCCGCGTCGCTAAGGCAGTTGCCGCTGGATCAGCGTCGAGACATGGTGGCCGAAATTTGGGATGAGATTCTGAGCGAAAAGCAGCGGAAGGTCTCAAAGAACTTCACGCCGTCGCCGCACAAGCGAAGGCATCAGGATATGGTCACACCCTCGACAAGCGCCACCACTTCGTCATCGTCAACTCTACCATCCGGCGCATCGAGCTCGTTGCGCTCAACCCCATCACCTCCTAACAAGCGACCCAGGACAGGAGCCGAGTCCTCCACAAGTAGCCCCCGCGTAAATTACTACTGTCCGTTTTGCCACAAGACAAGGAAGAACGACAAGCAAAAGCATATAGGCACCCATCTAGTCGAGAGCTGCTCGTCGCTCTCCCCCAAGAACCATACCAATATCGACAGGCTTTCCGATCTCACGCACAATATCAATACACCCGAGCGTTCTGATTCCGCGAACAATACCAATACCAGCGACCGTTCCAATTCCGCATACCTCTTTGGCTGCGGCTTCTGCGGGCCTACCGGTCCGACGCTGCAGTACTACGGTGAAGCTCATTTGGGCCTGGAGGAGCTGACCCAGCACGTCGCCAGCAAGCACAAGCTGTCGCAGCCGAGCAAGCCGTCATGGGATATAAACAACGTGTTCAATAACGTACTCACACACAAGGTCTTCAGCGGCACATACGATTCACGACGAGCACAGGACTATCCACACGTGACGTCTATGTCCTGGACATCGTGGCCTGAGACGAAGAAGCTACTCTACAAGCTCGAGGAACTGGGAGGCCGCTCCATGGACGCAAGCGGTAACTTCGAATCTCTAAATAGCGAGGGCATGGAAATAGTAGACAACGTTTTAGCTGCTGCGACAGTACCCATAGGAAACGCGAAATCCAATCTACGTACTACGCCTCATCCTCCTCATCCTCCCCTCCTGAGCACCGGCCATTTTGTCCTCGGCTCACAACCTGATCCGTTCACCTCAGGGCCAACGTCCACTGCAATACACGATTATCCAGGCGTACCGTCCCAGGCATATACAAACCGCCAACTCAATCCAGATACTACGTCGGCACTCGCCCAGGGAACACACTTTGATCCTCCTAACCCTCCCGACCCGAGCATCGACTCATTCCGCCTCAACCCTGGCGAACTGGATTGGTTTCAAGAGCCACCGTTCCACGCACCACCCGACAATACAGATGCCGATGCTTATCCTAACATGGCATTTGACAACGCGCCGGCGCATACCAGTTGACATACTATTATACGGTGTTTGAAGCTGAGGAATGCTGTATTTTTTTGTCTGAACTTAGCACGGCGTTGGTGGTTTCCATGTCTATGGTCCAAAAAAGGATCTGGCATTACAGTCACATATTTCATCCATGTGTTGTACGTTTTACGAAGTTTTGTCCGCGTAGCATTGATGGCGCTCGTATATATGAAGGGTTCCAAACCCACGAAGTGTTATGTATAAATAGTGTTTGTTGGCCCTGGCGACTGCTGGCAACCAGGATACCCAGGAAATGAATTACGAACCATGAATTATGCTGGGGTTCAAAAAACGGGTATAAGATCTTGAATACCTACCTACTCAAAGCCTCATGAAGCTTTGAATGTACAATACAATACAAGAACCAACTCTTCAAAGGCTGCGTGCATTGGTGCAACTGATGCGGACGCGGTCAAGCCATACTTGCCCTGTTTCCGGAAACAAGTTGGCGGTTTTCGGCTTCCCTTGATCAGTAATTGCTCCATAATGCCGCGTGCGCCTACTTCTAATTTTGCAACTACGATAGTCTCCATACCATACCTCGCACGTTTATATCCTGTCTTCCCATGCCGGAGTTTTAACTCGAATGTCGTGTCGGGAAACAGACGACTACGACTTTGATACCTCCCCGCGCTCAGATGTATCGTGGATACTTGAACAATATCGTCTTGGTTCGCTACTATCTCAGCTCAGTTCAAACACCCGCTGAACAAACCTCTACCCCTTCTTTTGGCTCGCGGTGGCGGACGGCGACACGGTCGTGATAATATCGTAATATGAGGGTTGTTCAATAGAGAGGGGTCGTAGAGTTGGCGGTTGACATCCCATCCGATAGTGTAGTACCGCACAAACGTCAGAGAGTTCAAGTGCATCGGGGTTTGGAATCCGTCCTGCAAGCCTTC
Organism: Lentithecium fluviatile CBS 122367; assembly: GCA_010405425.1. Classification (NCBI taxonomy): domain Eukaryota; kingdom Fungi; phylum Ascomycota; class Dothideomycetes; order Pleosporales; family Lentitheciaceae; genus Lentithecium; species Lentithecium fluviatile. The sequence continues at coordinate 1,444,908 of MU005570.1, forward strand.
TCCCCACCTGAACGGCTCTCTGAGAAAAATGTTGACCGGGGTGTTCCCATCCAGCGTCATTCTTACCCGAGTCTACGGCATTCCTTCCCCAACCACAGGCGCGAAGAGAGAAACAACTATACTCCCAATTTTTTCGTTTCGCAGCGAGGAAAGCCGCTGTTTCTACGGTGACAGATTTCAATGAATTGAGTAGTGAAGATGGCTAACGACCAAATCACGCAGCGCAGCACGATTTTTACAGTCAAATAAAAGTTCAAATCATATCTCAAGAGCGGTCTCAATGGCGATTCAATTCAAAAATACAAGTGGGATATCGCAGTGCTCAAGGAGGTATTAGTTTCTAGTGACCCTTGTATCCCCAATACTACGTTTCCTTTTCAAGAACGGCAGCTTCCTCTTCCTCCGTGCTCGATTGCTCAATTGGTAAACGTGGACGTGCTCAATTTGGAGCGATCAAAGGGGGCGCACTTCCACGAGCGCCCAGTAGACGTGCTCGCGTATTCCCGTCGATTATTTCTAGGAGCGTGTTCATGGCGCCCATATTGCTGTGTATCGCGCTCATAGTATTGTGCATCGTACCCATACTGTGATGGACTGTGCTCAATACTTCCGATAGGTCTGGTCGCACAATTCTCTCCACGCCATCCTGGACCATGTCCTGCATCAGCGAATCCATAGTGATCACATCCCGTTGCCCTTCTATTGTTCGAGCAGGCCTGCGTTGCAGTCGCGCATATCGGCTCTGCTGTGGTTGGCCACCGTGATGTGAGTCAAGAGGCCAACCGTCGCTTGGTATGGCGTAAGGTTGATCTTCTTGGGATTCTGGGGATGGTCGGTTGTCGTTTACTCTGCGTCTCTTCGAAGCCCGTGATGCCGTAGGAAGCTCGCGAGGGTCACTATCCGTCTCCTCGTCTGCACAGTCTAAGAGTTGTGCAGTATGCCGCTGCGCACGACTGTGACTTGAGGTGGCGTGAACTCTTTTGTTCGACCGAAGGGACGGAACTGACGCGCTCTGGGTCCCAGTTTTCCTCACTACCTGTGCATTCCGCGGGGAGAAGTTTCCAGTGACTCTATGCCGAGATGGTGAGAAACCCTGCTCCCAGTCAGGAAGCATCCCGGCCGCCATGCTGGTGTTTTTCTTTCGTCCTGCAGTCCGGATTTCCGCCACCGGGGATGAAGATTCCTCATCCAATGACTCATCGGCCTGCTCACAAACCTTCTTGAGCTTTGTGGCAAGTTCTTTTTATAACCGCCTCCATCATTCCGTGGAGTTTGGCTTGTTCCGTAAGAGGGAAATAATATTTTACCACAGCCTTGAAATCGGCGTCATCCGAAACTGAGTCGAACATATCTTCGAAGTCAATGGTTTCTGCTCTTACGGCTTTGTTGGTTGCGAGCCAATCTACAGTTTGCGCATTGCCGCGCGATGTCGCCTCACACCAGACCATCGGCGCCTGGTTTCCAGGCAGCTTGAGATATGCCCACAAGTCCGCTCTAGGCATCGATCCATGACTTCCCTTAAACTGGCCAACCTTTGGCCTGAGCGACAAAAAGGCTTCTCCTTTGGTGTGCGTTTGGAAGTCCGCATCATCCAAAGAGGGGAGCTTTGAAAATTTGAATCAGAGCTTCAGGTATCAGGCTTGGGGGCTCATGGTTGCTGAACAACGATCGTAATGATTCGTCGTCGGACACCTGCGGAGATTCCTCTGGCTCAAGAGTCAAGCTGAAATGGACTCCCAAGACATCGAAATCTGTCTTGTCCTCATGGTTAGGCATGAACAGCGTGCTCCTGTCTTCTTCAGTCTTGCTAAGGGTTTCGAGCGCTTCAACCAAATGGGGAATTGAAGGAAGCTGCAGATCGAGTACCGGAGGCTGATTCCCAACCGCCCAGGCCAAGAAGTACAGTTGGATGAGAGAGAGGACCTGGGGTGGAATCGGGGTACCGGACGCTAGCTCTTGACTTAGATCTTTACTCCAATTGAAAGGTGGAACAGGGTGGAGCTCCTCATGCCCAGGCAGAATCCCATCCCATTGAGTCAGAAGTGGCTCTACAGAAGGATTTGCATTGTTATCGATCGAGTACATTTGTCCATTGGGACATGCATATATACGGCTTGAATTGCGACCATTGAAAAGCCCAGCCGGAGCATCTGAGTCATCCTTTCGTGGTCTAAACGTCAAGTCGTTGTGTTTGGGCATCCCAGCCAAGACCATGTAGAGATCATCTCCGATCAGTTGGGAGTGGAGCTCTTCGAGAAAAGTATGGAGCCGTCGAGATTTTGAGCGAATTGGAGAGTTTGGTGAAGACATTATATATAATGAGAAGCTGTTGTAATTCTTGAGTGCTTTCCCTGTCTTCCTTTCAGTAATAGCTATAAATATTTAAGCATATATGTCGTACTTTGTCAGATGATCAAGTAATCAGAAGACTTTCGGTGTTTTTGCCCGTCGCAGATCGTCAATCAGCTCGTGTTCTGTTCCAGGAGGCGCGTGGCTCAGTTTTTAATGGCAAGTGTGGGAGCAGGCAAATATTAAATACCACCGGAGAAGAACAATCAATATCTGCGTTTGGGCGTTTCACTCTATTTTGGAACGTGTGTACACTCCTCCAAGGAACTGTCGAAATCTATGTATTGGCCCTGGCACTAAAGACCCGGTCGAATGAGCAATTCATGCGATCTCCCTCAGTCAGGGTGAACCAACATCTACGAGCTAGGCCTAGTCGCAGCATACACCATCCTGCTCGTTTATGTTGTGGGAGGAATGAGCTTAGATTAAAACGTTCTAAATCTGTCCCCGAACCTTTTCAATACCATATCCGTCGTCTGGACGAAGGCAGCTCAGGTCTTAACATTCTGATTATGTTTTGCATTAATGTGACGGTTGTGATCTAGAGCATGACGACGACGATTCTGGATATATGAGGTATACGCAAGCTGCGTACACGCCAGACCTGGTACGCGCAAACTGGCTTACGCAAGCTGGAGCTGATACAAAAGCCGCCTCTTAGACCAGCTCTCGACAATCAATGCAGTTCCTCAAGCTTCCACTATACGTGACAATTAATGAATGGGGTCAGCGCATAATATGATCGTTGATTGCTCGGGTCATATTGCACACCGGTTCGAGAATTGTGCTATCTTGTTGCTTTCCTTAGGCAAAGAATTGCACTAAGTACCATGTGGATCGAAATTGACACAAGGTAGTAAAGACGAAGAAGTCACATCGCGATGTATATACTATTCATCACGCCGCTGAAAAAGAGGTATTATCTATCCAGCAGAATAGAGAAAATCGCATTCACGAGAAATACTATGAAAAAGTTTGAGGCTACACAAAAAGCCTCATGGGACTGAGCAATCGAGGTCTCAGTGTCGCAGTGGGCTCACGTGCGTATGTCAGCACGGAGATTTTAGTACCCGAATGCCGAAGATAACGATCGGCGTCTGCATGCATGGAGTTTAGCATGATTCCAAAAGGGATGCGTACCTGTGCTTTAAGTGCATCCTTCTCACACCCGTTGTGGTCCGCAATGACGAGATAAGGAGAGCCGAGGGCTGGCTAACAATTAACATGGCAGCAGCCACGCACGAAGAACTGCCTGTTATCATGGCAAACCGTGAACAGGCATGGACGCGCAGCATCTTCGGCGCCCTCCTCGACCGCGCTATTAGCTGGGCCTACGGCCTTTATCCAGAAAAATGCAACTACAAAGCGGAGCCCTTCCGAATTCCGGTTTCCTCGGGACTCTCACGAATCGAACTTGCAGCAACCTTTTACGCACCCCTTCTTTCCGAAGACGTGCAGCCAGAGGGCACGATTCTTGTACACGGTCCGTACGGACGCGGTTTACCCGTCAGCGGCGGGTTTGCACGACTCTACGCATCGCGAGGGTATCAGGTTCTCTTTGTCAGCTGTCGCGGCACGTTCGGTTCCGGCTGCGAATTCGACCCTTTTCTCAACGAAGTTGAAGACGGCAAGGCGGTGGTGTACACAGCTTCTTCTTTTGGAAGAGATGCCATATTGATCTTTAATGGATTAAATTGAGCCTTATTTGCGCCGTCTTTGCTATTGAAGCGTGATGAATATCGTTGATGCCCTTTTCTTTGAGCTCAGACTATCAAATAGTACTTCTCAGCAAACGAAGTCAATAGATCAAAAATCCATATTCAAACATTACTTATTGTCTCGTGTTTTCAAACGGTATTCTGTTTGCTAAAAACCAAAGAACTGCTTCCAGATAATCATATCGCCAAATGTCGACATCATGAATAGAAAACTAATAGGTCCAAGACATCAAATAGGTCACTTGAATAAATCAAAGCTCTTAAGACATGTTTCTCCGCAATGAAAAGTGCTTTGAAGTTGAAATTGGCTGGAATTTTGACTCCTTAGGTCGGATGAATCGTCCATACTCCAGTACTTCGAACTAACTTTAGCAAATATTCATGGATTGGTACCCCTTGCACGGTCGATCACTAATGGAATGGAGATAAATTGTTTGGCAATGCCATTGAAGAAGCATACTCTGCTCGTTACATATCCCTCTCACAAAAAGATGAACGACTGTTAATTTCAGTAAATAGCAGCAGAATCTGGTGCTCAACCCACTGTTATATTCAAGTTAATCCAGTATCATCAGATCTCCTGACTGCCCAATTTCCCCCTCCCGGTCCTCCAAATATGATTCATCAAGGTCCTCTACCGCCAACTGAAGGCATTCGGAGAAGGTATAGTGGCGTCAAAATTTATGGTCTCCAATTCAAATGGGAGCTCGCCAGCTTTCTTCATGAAATATTACTTGATGAGCGCCGTAAGATGTTGCTCGTGCTTAGTTCCAAGAAAATGCTTATTTAGCTTGGTACCATTCGAAGTGAGGAGTTTCTCTAAGGTGTCTGGGGCATCATCGACCCCATCGATCTGAACATGCACCCTAGGCTTGTATCTAGTATCATGCCACGGCTTCAAGAAGGCCCATATTAAATGGTTTTGGGCCTCAATGCCACTTCCAGTGATGAACTCTCCAAGTTCTAGTCCCATTACGTTTCTGCGGCGATGTTCCATCTGGCTGGCATTTGGAAGGCCCATCTTTTGCAATCTTGAGGCGAAATGAAGAGGAAGTTTTGCCTCCAACTTGGAAATATTTATTTCGATTACGCTCTCTTGATCAAGATGCCCTAACGATATTCCAGTGTTCGGAGTTTCTTCGTGGTCCATTGCTTCTATATCCTTTTCGACGCCATCATCAGCACGGCTAGAAAAGACATCCATGAAATGTAGTCCTTGCAGATCATTAGCTGTTGCAGGCAAAATTGACTTCTCTTCTGAGCGAACGTTCCTTTCCCGCTTGAAACTTTTTGAATTAGCAATTATCATCAAATATCTTTTCATTTCATTCACTACGGGACAGTTGAACTCGTTAGGTCCTAATCCAGATATTACTGTCCGTCGGATGAAATAAAATTGTAACAGACCGTGAGCGTCAGTATTGCGATTTCCGATCTTCTGAACCTGTTCGAACCAATTTGCATACCAAAGAAAGGGACGCGGAATATCTGTGGGAATACCGTCGTTCTCAGTCCAAGGGCTCACCTTCGGGTAGGGTCCAATGTTTTCGTGGTGGACATAGATCTTACTATTGCTATCGATGTATATTGCCCTCGGAGAAACCACAAGCCGAAGCATCAAAATAGGCCGTGGGGATTCGGCTGATTCGACTAATTCGAAAAGGAGCTTGTCGATATCATTCAAGAGAATGTCCAGAATTTTCACCTGTGTAGTTTGTCGAAGTGACTGAATAAGCTGATGGTACTCATTCTCCAAGCGTTGTACTTCATTCTTGCTATTGGAGGCATTTTCAATTGAAGCCATTGCAGTTGAGCTGTCGTAAGAAACAAATGTAATGAATCGATCAAATCTAGGCGAATAATTCGGAATTTGATTGGTGAAAAGACTAGCTGCGATACCATACAATTTAAGACTGAGAGGGGGTCACGCTTTATATGACAGTCCCATGGACTATAGTGTTTGCGCCTAATCCCGAGGATCTTCAGTTTTGACTTTCTGATCACCCTCCGCAATCATACCTTCTTTTATGTATGCACATGACATTTCATTCATACTGCAATAGCAAACAATCACTTTCTCAATTATGTTCAATGCAACACAGCGAACCTAGACAGGTCACCTCACTCCAGTAAATAATACACCATTGATCAATTAACGATAGTAGAGAATCAAATCTGCATTTCCAGGTTAAAAGTAATGCTAGGATGCTACGTTAAGCAGTGTCACAAACATGCGGACCCTGAACTCTCTGATGATATAAATGCTCCGTGTCTTTGCCGGCACTAGTTCGGACAGCAGAATATTCCTTTCCAGACAGCCCCCCTACCCTCGAAATGCTCGCTGGTAATCTTTTATCAATATTCACAGCTATCTGGAGACTACGCGTAGTAGCTACCAGAAGTTCCAACCCCACGCTGCCCGTCCTCCGCACCCAAAGCTGAAATTATTTGAGAAACGATGACGATCTTTTCTTTCTTCGGAATTTCAACCCACCTGTACTTCAAGATTTGGTAAAATTGAACATTGGGCTGCCCGCCTTTGAGATGAAGGAGACATGGTCTGCTCAACATGTTCACCCTAATGTAGATTTCCTTTATGAGACCTTTTCTTGTGGCCTGAAAAATACATTGCTATTACCCTTTTCACATGAGACACAGGATATAATCTCACTCAGACCATACAACATGCACTACGATGGTTCATTCATTTCTGTCTGCAAGAAACCCCCACTCGTCCTCGCTCGGTTAGATTGTTTGCACCCTCCTCGTGAGAACATTGAATGGGCTAGCTGTCACCATTTTTGACGCCCATAAAGTTGTGCTCGAAACTTTCCCCTTGGAAACCAATTTGATGAGATTCGGTGGAATGATAATGGCATAAGAGGTGGTTAGCGATTGCGCTGACTTTCCCTTTTGCTTCAGCCTGCACTGCACTTGCAGATTCGTGAGCGTGGTCTGAGTTAGGTTGTATTTCTCTTGCGCCACGCCCTGCCCGTCTCGCAATGTCGATCATCTCGTCTTCCTGTTTTTCGTTCTCAGCAATCCCGCGAATCATGATCGATTCATGTGATGCTTCCCTGTGTCTTTTGACACCTAATTGTCTTCTAATTGAGTTGTGACTAATCAGGTTATGCACGACCTGGCTGCTTTCTGCTTTGACGCATGTAGACGTACTATTTGATGAAACAGACACAGTTTTGGAAATGAGTGAATGTTTGAAAAAAATCACTACAATGTTCCAAACATGTGTTTAGCTAAAGTAACTGCTCAATCTACGTCAGTTTCGATAAACAAGATCGAGTGATTTTGTGGGACTTGCCTAGAGAGGCGAGTTGTAACTGCAAATAGACTAGTCTAATGGCAGCCAGATTCTTGAAAATTGCAAGTTCTTGGCTCTTGCGTGGCTTTTTGCTTTATTATTCTCGGGAACTGCGCTTCACATTATCCGCATGCTCTTCTGTAAGTTCATGGCCTTTTACAATCTACGCATAATGACTAAAACCTCACCATGCTTTGGTAGCGGAAGTTCCGACTTCAAAAAGCCCGTTCTCCCCGTCCGAAGCTGGCAGAATATATGCCAACAAAGAGGCACATATTCTGCACTAAACTGCAACACGCTAGTAGAACAGTGTGGGAACATCCGCGAACCATTTCTGGCATTTGTTCATAGAATAGAACCACCTGTCCTTTCTTCAAAGATCGCTGTCGCGGTATACTTCTCTATGCATCATTCCATCAGGGCAGGCGTAAACATAACTGTCTCCAAAGGTGCCGAAGTACATCCTAACCGGGTTACTAAGGAGTCATACCAGCGTTGCTTATGGCCATTCCCGATAACTTTTAGGTGGCCTTGCTCGAAGCGGAGGCCGTGCGATTGCGGGATGATCGAGAAAGTGCTGCCCTGGTGTCGCGATTGATATTGTATGAAGTTCACTTCAGGATGGCCTGCAAACGACTTACAAAGGGAAGCCCTTCATTAGTTAAAGGGACCGTAGTTCACGGACGTATCTGCTGGTGGTGTCACACACGGACAGTACCAGGCATCCTCCCGATTCTAGACTCGCATGTCGAGTCTCTAAGTGACGCGACCTCTCTAATCGGATATCCTTTCGATTCACACGTACCGTAGCCGGGAAGAAGAAAACAAGCCCCAACATGGGAATCGCCACGTGGTCAAATTGCTGTATAGAGTGCGCTCACATTTTCACAAGGGCCAGCAAGAGCGCCACGGGCGAGACGCGGAGGTACGCAATCCATGGAATGCGCTCGAGCCCCCGAATTCATGTCATTGGAACGTTATAATTCACGCTGTCAAACCCAACAACTGCAAGGCTGACCTGTACTGGAGATGCCGTTGGTGCCGCTTAAATGAAATTGTGGGGCTGCACCATGGCCCCCGCGCTATACCTATTAGGCACTAGCATTTTCCGTCCCCTCCCTCCAGGCAACGACCTTGAAGCTGACCCCTCGCAAACGCTGGAACAGACACAGAACTGACAGAGAGTCCTTTCGCTCTCCTACGCTCTAGGATTACATATTTCAGCCGAATCACTCGTGCCTCACTTGACTTCTACCTTGGTCCTTCCGCTTTCTGCTTATTTCAATATACAATGTCTTCTCAAGCCCAGCAGAAAGCCGCATTGCTCACGCTCCCATCTGAGCTTATCAATGAAATTCTCTCCTATTTCACCGCGGACCGCGACTTCGAAGCTGATTGGCGAATAAAAGCGTCATATGACGAACAACACCGCGAATACAAAAACAAACGCGGAAGGTCAACCCTCCACAAGCTCTGCCTAGTTTCCAAAGATGTGCATCGCCACGCCGAGCCTGCACTCTATTCCTGGGCTGCTGTGGGAGGCGACGGGCCGCGAGACACAGAACAGCTTTGCGCCTTCGTGCTCCGCTTCGCTTCAAATCTCGAATTGGCGAAGCGACTCAAGTATGTCGAGGTTTATTCAGGGTGGGTGGATGCGGATGATATGGCAGAGCAACGACGACGCTCCCTCGCCAAGATCGAAGAGTCTGGAACGCGACTGGTCCTCGAAAAAATAGCCTTGGACACATTTGGTCAGGCTAGATTCAACATGTGGAAGACCTACTTCGATATGAGTTTCAGAGACGCACTTGTTGCGCTGGTGTTGCAGCTCTCCCCAGACATACTGCACATTGCAATGCCGACAACAGAATTCATGCCTCGAGCCATCAGCGATATGCACGGTCTCTACTCGCTTGAGTTCACACCAAAAATTTCGCTGTCCAAGCTACAAGCCCTGTGCATTAGCTTCTTGGTTGATCCAGCCTTCTATCCTGCCGATTCTTTTGGCCCTTTCATACACTCTCTCGTACCCCTTGATCAACTCAATTACCTCAAGGTGGACTGCAGCCGATTCGACCTCGGAGAAACTAGCCAAACCCAGCGATTTGATTTCCCCAGTCTCCGAAGTCTGATCCTCCACAACTTTGGTGACACACCGGACACCCTCGCTACTATCGTCAATGGCTGCCAGAAACTCAAGACCCTTCAATGCTCCTTCAATCCTCCCGACTCCGCTCCGGGAGACAACGCGTTATCCGCCGATATGTCCGCCCTCGAACGCTCTCTGGAAAAGCACAAATCCACCCTCCAATCCCTGACAATCCGCCTACACGATGGACGTCATCGCGGCCTCGCCGCACCTATCACTACGCTTGGCGAATTCCCCATCCTCACCACTCTGAACATCGACACTGTAACGCTTCTCGGCGCGCCCTGGAGTTCCAGCGCATCGGGGCCCGAATCAAGATGGTGGTACGAGAACTCACCGTTTCGTCTCAGCAGCCGACTGCCGCCTTGCCTGACTGAATTCTCGCTGTACAACTATCACTATTTTGAGGATGGGGTGCTTGTGCTGAGAGACCTCGCGGAGGATTGCGAGATGCTGCCGCAACTGAAGATGGTATATTTGTACAACATGCACAATCTGAATGCGGACTGGCCGCGGCTTTCCGAAAGCTTCGAGACGAAAGGCGTGACTTTGCTATGAGGGAATGGAGTAAGTCACCGTCTCGCGCAATCAATCATCCGTCGCGACCGATCAAGTTAGGAAATAAAACATTATTCCGTCAGCGTGTACACGCCAAAATGAATATCGTCCCCTGCAAAATCTATTTCGTGTGTCGTTTTCCATGGAGAATGTATTCCGCGTCTTACGGTCGTAATATAATTACAAGCAGGCTGCATGCAAGAAGGTTCAAAACAAGAAACCAATCACTCACACAAAGCCTGAAGCCCAGTATTCCTTTACACTTGCTTGCAGAATCGGCGTCTGTGATATGGTACTCCTCTATTGCCGGAAAGCTCACAAGGTCATGGCCAGAGCGGGTCGGCCGTCCTTCCTGATAGCGTTACCAAAATGTTCCTCCGCTTCTCAAGAGGGAAACAGATTCAGTCAAGTTGCATGCAAATTCGCCTTCAGCATGACCTATGCATATCAACCTTACTGCGCCAAATTGTGGGCTGGGCGACCAGCCGCACTCCACTTCGACCTCAGCTTTAGGGCCTGTTCAGTAGGAGGGCTTCAGCTTTATGGGGTCGCTAGCTTGACCGCCTTCGTATTGGGAATAGCGTCCTACTACAGACCAGTTATCCAGTGTCCAGCGTCAGATCTGTTCTGATGCCCTCACCAATCAGGCCATAAGGCCCGCGGCGCCCTATAAACTCGGGTCCGAGCCCCCCGTCGCGCTGGGTCGTAGCATTACCCCGCACTTGCAACTACATCCTTTCACTATAACATTGACAACTACCGCAACGTATCGTTTTTCATTTGTCGGTACGCTTCTGCTGGTTCTAGTAAAGACATGGAAGATAAGTGGTCATTCACGGTAGGCTAGAACTTGCTCCTAAGATTATCTGACCCTAGCTAACAATATGATTAGAAAGTAAGAAAATTCTACAACACAATTAGCATTATACTAAGACTCGAATTTTTTAGGAAGTAAGTAAACCTACGCGTAGTTATATGCGAGGCTACTACTAATGCTGGTGTATCTGGTGGTGTAGGAGGTAAGTCGAACGCTAAAATGCGAGGCTAGTACTAATGCTAGTGTGTCTGGTGGTGCAGCGGGTAAGTTGACTTGTAACCGCTGAGAGGCTGCTGCTAATGCTGGTGTTTTTGGTGGCGTAGGTGGTAAGTTAGCCTACGAATAGTAAAATATAGGGCTGCTACTAATGCTAGTGTGTTTGGTGTTGTAGCATGTAAGTTAGTTTGCGAATACTAAGATTCGAGGCTGCTGCTAATTACCTGGGGGTGTAGGAGGTATGCTGACCTGCGAATACTGAGATGCGAGGCTGCTGCTAATGCTAGTGTGTCTGATGGTGTAGATGGTAAGTTGACACACTAAGATGCGTATCTTCTACTAATTCTGATGTGTTTGATGGTGTAGAACGTAAGTTGACTTGCGGTTACTAAGATGCGAGGCTACTGCTAATGCTAGTGTATCTTGTGGTATAGGTGGTAAGTTAACCTGTGTACACTAAGATGTGAGGCTGCTGTTAATACTGGCGTGTGTGGTGGTGTAGTACGTAAGTTGATCTGCGAATACTGAGATGTAAGGCTACTGCTAATGTTTGTGTGTTTGGTCTTGTAGCAGGTAAGTGGACCTGCGAGTACTATAATATAAGGCTACTACTAATGCTAGTGTATCTGGTGGCGTAGATGGTAGGTTAACCTATGAATACTAAGATGCGAGGCTATTGCTAATGCTGGTGTGTCTGGTGGGCGTAGTGGGTAAGTTAACCTTTGACTACTACGACGCGAGGCCGCTGCTGATGCTAGTGCGTTTTGGTGGTGTAGATGGTGAGTGGACTTACGGACACTGAGATGTAAGGCTGTTGCTGATGCTAGCGTGTTTGGTGGTTTTGTGGGTAAGTTGGCCTACGACTATTAAAATGTGAGGCTGTTGCTAATGCTAGTGTCTGGTGGTATAGCGGGTAAGTTGGCCTACAAATACTAAGACGCGAGGCTTCTGTTAATGCTAGCGTGTCTGGTGGTATAGTGGGTAAGTTGACCTGCGACTTCTAGATGCGAGGCTGCTGCTAATGCTGGTGTGTGTCTGGTGGTGTAGCGGGTAAGTTGGCCTACGAATACTGAGATCGCATTAAGGCTGCCGCTAAAATTGGAGTGTCTGGTGGTGTAGCAGGTTAGTTGGCGTGCGGCCGCTGAGATGCGAGGTTACTGCTAATGTAGGCGGTCTGGTGGTGTAGTGGGTAAGTATGCGTCCGGACTGCTTCTTGATGTGAACGCTAGAACTGATAAAACTTGGAATTAGCATGACGATTGGGCTCTCGATTTCGACAATGTCCTTACAGGAAGCCTTTACGCAGGTCTACCATTACCTGAAATACCTCCTCCGGTTCACTCTTGTGCCTGCTGCAGCGCGATTGTGGATGAGGCTGGTACTGGTGCTACTTACAACGCTAATCTTTCTGGTTTACGTACTTCTGCAGAAAGCTGTTCGATCTGCAAATTGCTCCTCCGAGCGTTTCAGCACTGCTACAATGATGATGATGGAAATATTAACATAAAGAGAACACGCTCGGCACTCAGAGCAGGGGAGGAAGGCCCGCGTCTTCTGCGGTTTTGTGCGCATCCGGGTCAGTGCCTACGACTCCCTTATGCACAGGACAGAAACAATACTTATTTCATATCACTGCCACAGAATACGCTGTTCATACTGATTCATCTGCCCCAATTGGGCTCCCAATCATACCTGAACCCGATAACCATGCACGATTTGCATTGCTGCGCGCATGGCTTCGTTGGTGTGACCAATCCCACGATTGCAACGAGCACCAAGGCGAATCCAAAAAAGCATTGCCGACGAGAGTCCTCTACGACGGCGATCCAATGGCTCCGGGTTACAATTCAGATTTTGTGCGTCTGCTCTGTGCCTCGGAAACAAGTAGACAAGAATACGTTGCATTATCTCACTGTTGAGGCGAACTCTCAATCGAAGAGAAGAGAACGTACTGTACAACCCAGGATAACATTACCCAACGGCTAGAAAGCTTCAGCATCTCTGAACTACCGAAGACTTTCCAAGACGCTGTTAAAGTGACCAGAGAACTTGGCGTTCTATATCTCTGGATCGACTCACTCTGCATCATCCAACATGGGGACAATGGTGAGGATTGGAAACATCAGTCTAGCCAAATGGAAAGCGTCTTTTCGCACGCTTACTGCATAATCGCTGCAACTGCGGCTGTCGACTCCAACGCAGGGTTTCTTGAGCGGGACGTACATACTGAGTATGTCTATGTTCAAGATGCCTCAGGCAAGCAGTTCTATATTAGCACCGATATAGATAATTTCGACAACGATGTAGAGGAGGCTACGCTCAACACACGAGCATGGGTAATGCACGAAGGGCTTTTAGCACGACGGACTATCTACTTAGGGCCAATCAGACGTTCTGGGAATGTGGGGAAGGGGCTTACTGTGAAAATCTTACTTTGCTGAAAAGGTACGAGCTCTATAACACCTGAGTTGAAACTCTCCTAACTAGGCATTTTGCTCCTCAGCCCCTATAGGGATAGCTACTTTACGATCGATCCAGACTTTCCGAGCCGGTTCCTTAGCTCAGGCAAGCGACGTATCCTGGATTGCATATCCTCTCTTTTCCAGGATTACTCAAAGCGGAACCTTACGGTCCCGACCGACAGATGTGTTGCAATATATGGGTTGGAGGATCGTATCGCAGGTGCCTTGAAATGTCAAAGCAGATACGGTATCTTCCAGAAGTACCTCCACAGGAATCTCCTCTGGCAGGCGCCCAACGACAAGATGAAGAAGATTGCGTATGACCATCATGTGCCATCTTGGTCATGGATGGCATATAGTGGAGGCATTCAGTTCATGGACATCCCCTTAGGCACAGTTGATTGGATTGATCACCTCCGGTTCGACGAGGAGTGCGAATGCGACCATGCCATATTCTCCAACCTATGGAAATTTCAGAACTGTACGATGGGACTCTATGAGGCACAGTATGCGATCTTGGATTCCTTTGGAGAGAAAAGAGGGTGGATACAATATGACGTTGAGGGCGGTAAAGATCATCGCAAAGAACAATGTGTTGTCGTAGGAAGGAAGAGCCATGACGGTATCGAGGAGTACTATGTACTAGTTGTCAGCCCGACTAGTGTGGATGGCGAGTACAGGAGGGTTGGCATTGGGTTGATTCAGAGTGACTGCGTGGTGGGACAGAGGATCAACGTGCGAGTCGTGTAGCCTACGAATCGTGTGAACGGCGTTTACGTATACACTTCGTCTACCTGTATAGTGTTTGACTGTGAAAATGCTTACCGTAAAGAGTGCTTCACTAAAACAAATCTCAGTAGGTCTGCCACAAGCTCGGGCGATAAATTATCCACCCACATCCTCCTACTCACACGAAATGGGTTTAGTGACAGCATAACTAGCGATACTTACAAGCTGACAATTGACGCATAAGATACTTCATCTTGGTATCACGAGCAGGGAGGATGGCCGACCCGCAACCCCCATGGGGCTGTGAGCTTTCCGGCGATAGAGAGGTACCATATTACAGAAGATTACATGACCGTGTGCTAGATTTAAGTAGGAGCTAGGCGCTTGAAACGAATCTAAAGTGTATTAGATATAGCTTCCGCTACCGGCGGTGAGAAAGGGCTTAAAGTTGCTGAGGCTGGAAGCTGATTCTGCAAGCGACTGTATGCGATCTTCCGCAAGCATGCCTTTCCCAACAGCTACCTGACGACCAAGCCCCTAGGAAACTCACGAAACCCCCTCTCCCCGAGCGGCACGCACTCAACCCGCTCCACACAACTACCCTCCCTCTCACCGCACCACTCAACATTGCGAAACACCTCGTCCTCGCGCTCCCCCCTCGCCGTCACTATCGTCCTAACATGCACCGATCCCTCCTCACCTACACTCGCCACAGCCGCAACCTCAACTTAGCGATCAATCGCCAAACCTCCGTTGAATCGTGCGCCTTCCACTACAAAGCCCGCGCACACGACTCAGACCCATACCAACTACAAAACCGCCTATACGGCCGCGTTCGCACCGTAACCGTAAGCCGCACTTCAGGCACCAGCATATGGCGCAACCGAACCAGCGTCTGTGCGAAGAAATGCCGCAGCGAAACAAGTCTCTCTTCCAACCTCGCAATATTGCGCTTCGGGCTAAACGGGATCTTCTGTACGAAAAGCTGCACAGCTGCTCCCACAGCCTCAGTACTGATCCGCGGGCTGATTGCCGCGGATGGAGGCTGCGGCTTTGAGCGCTGCGCTCGGTCCATGTCGTACCCGCGTTGGAGCGCGGCACGCGGCGCGCAGTACTTTTGGTGCTAGTTAAGTCGAATGAAGACGGCGGCGGGTTGTCTGTCGTTTGCGATGTTCATGGCTTCGTCGTGGATGGTGCGGGAGCGGAGGATGGACGGGTGGTAAAGTGTTACGGTCCAGTAGGGTAGGCGTCTAGGACGGACGGTGTCGATGGGTTTGTAGGTCGTGTTGGAGAAGTACGAGTAGATTTGGAGGCGCAATTCTTTTGGGAGGTCCATGAATGGGAAGATGGAGGGCTGGGTGCTGGTGTCGTCGCCGCAATTGGGGAGTTTCAGGAGGGGGTTTTGTAGCTGTTGGTTTGGTTCGATGGTTGAGAGCGCTGCAGTCGGAACGTCGGATTCCATTTCAGTGTCCATGGCGTTGGGCGTGCGTGTTTGGATGGTTGATGTCCGCGCTATCAACGAAGGAGTGGCGTGTTTCGTACATATTCTGTCCGACGCGAATTCCAAAGGCTGAATATTACAAAAAGTACTCCATTCGCCGAAGTGTACACTTCAAGCCTCTATTCGCAAGCTATCGAACATTGAAGGAAAAAGCATGAATCTTAAAGTAGAGACATTATAAAAAACATACAACATTAGGAACAAGAAGATAAGTGCAATCAAACGATACCAAAAATCTTCCTGGATACACGTCAAAAGAAGCACACGGATCCTCTGCCACTCCTCTCATCTACTATCTTCTGTTTAATCGGCGCGGCATGTCCCGCAAAACTCATGGTTGCAAGAATTGCAACTACCGGTAGCAGTTGCGTTGGGAGTCTTCATATAGCAGCAGCAATACTACTAATTTTCTTGTCCAGCTGGGCCTTGTCTATTGACTAACTCGCCGCGGGTTGAGCTGAGAAATCCATCGGACTGTTCTCTTTCACGATAGTCATTGAGGTTCCTACCTCGCAGGGAAAAACGTGTCGTGCGTTCGCTTGTCCAAGAATGCAACAGCTATGCCCTAATGACTCAAGAGCGATTCTACACGCCCCCAATACTGGTGACATGCCGCTTTTGGTATCAACTTTTTTACTGTGAACAACCGCAGGTAGACGTACACTTACGTGAAGATGACCGCTACATTGACATAGCGTCAGAGTCAAAGTCCTCCCCATCACCACTTTCCGTCACCTCATCCTCATCTGGAGAAGCCAAAGGCGTACTGTTCTTCGAACAGAATCCAAGACACTCCCTCAGATCATCATAGTCGTACTCCAAAAACTCTTCGCCAGGCTCAGAATCCATCTCCGAGTCGCTCTCCCAATCAGACTCCATATTCCCATCCTCGGAATCAGTCGCCAATGCCACAAGTATGGGCAAAGAATCGAGGGCGCCAACTGGTACAACACCAACGCTACTCCCGACGGAGAGGGAATAATTGAAATCCGAACGAGTGATGCCACTCGTCCAAATAGAGCTGCCGATATATGCGGCGTAGCGGGCCTTGAAGATATGACGCTGAGGGCCTACGAAGCGTTCTTGAATGCTGGAGTTCTCCAAATTTGTGGATGCTGACATGAAGAAGACGTCCTCTCGGAAAGAACTTAGCGCGCAGCTGGAATGCTCGACCGAGTACGGCGTAAGTCGGATTTGGAGTAAGTGGCGACGGAGCTTCGATGCGCTTAACGCCAACTCCGAAGCGGAAGGCGTCTTGGGCCATAGTCCAAGCGACTGCAGGCTCACGAGGAAGGAAACGTGTGCGTGTCTGCTGCATTGCTTTGCACGAGATGGTCCTAGACATACCCACTCCTTCCTGAAACCTTTCTCGTCATGAAGACGAATACATTTCTCAAGGAGACTACTGAGAATTTCTTTTCGTGAACCTGCGATACAATCTAGTTCACACCATCAGCATCCTGAACCTCAAATATTAGGGCAAGAGTTCGTTACACACAACGTGCTTCTTCTGGAAGAGGCATCCAGCCTTCTGTCGAGGCACTGTACCATCAAAACCTTTTCACTTACCTCGAAAGTCTCGATCTAGGATCTCATCACCGTTTCGCCTAATCTCAAACAGGGGGTTGCTAATGGTGTCTCTCGTCGACGCCCATATCCAGTACTGTAGCTGCGCGTGGAAGATGCAATCCAACCAAAATACCCTGCCAATGTATAACCATCTCAGATCGCCACATCTTGTTGCTTGTAGAGCCAGCCTCTCTACCCACGGAATTATAGCCTCTGATACAAGGCCACAGGTGTCGAAATCGGCGCAGTGCATAGCGAGCGCATGCAGTAGCTTGAGGCTGACTGCCGACGGCAGCTCCCAAGGACGGTGATGAGCCGTGGTGAGAGTGATGAGTACTGTCTCTGGGTGTTCGTGGGGCAGAAAAATTTGCGGCAAATCGGCCGGTGGTATCATGGTATCATTCTCCAATTCTTTGTTCGTAGTTGTGGTGGGTGCTTCTCCCGTCGTCTCCGCCGTCGCCTTCTCGTCCTCGAAGGTTGCCTTTCCATCGCATAGAGCATCTCGTACCAATGCAGCCCAGGGTTTGCTCATATTCTCAACCACGGCCGCCTGAACGAGATAACTCAAGGTATCCTTCTTCTGATTTTTGACGACGATATAAAGATCACCGTCAGTCGCAATCTCCCAGGTTCTGGACTCGTCAATAGAAGCATCGAGAGTGACTTGGTCCTCCTCCATTGTGACGCTATCATCCTTGTTTGTGGGCGGGACAGGGCCCTCGCACCCTACAGAGCCTAGCGTCGACGAGCTGCCCGCAGCTGGGGTATTCATTGCGTGCTTCGGATTGTGGCTGGATTGTGTATTCGAAGGACTGATGTTAGAGAACAAGAAGGAAGATTAGGGGATGAAGGTGGAGGGTGGGGGGAGAAAGCTAAGGTCTGTGTCACACGGGGCTTGTTTCACGTCTGTGCACAGCGTCTCTAGCGTGCGAACACGACCACTCGCTGTCATGTGATGACGCGACCTCACTATCACCTGATTGGTTGAAGTAATGAGAGCGTTGTAGATAAGTCTGTTCGAGAAAAATAATCCATCTGATTGTTCTATTGACTGGCCGTTCATGGTAACCTGGTCTGTACATCTTTGAGAGTGTATGTGCAATCACCTCAGACAGCCGTAAGACGCCGCATCTCCCGACACATGTCCAACATTCGATGTATGACTTCATGGTCTTGCTATGTTTCCAGGCTCCGATCCTCCGCATCCAAGAGACAGGCACCTTCAATGATTCGAACACGGCTGCCTATTCGCTGAAATGTGGGCTCGGACATGACCCGTTCCATGGGCGAGTTTTCGCGCGTCGAGGAGTTGCGGTGGAAAGCCCTGAGATCAACGGGCCGTTGCCCTTCTCTTCTCTTGCTCCTGCCTTGTCCCGGCGCTCTGATCGCGATGTTCGGTAAGCGCATCTTCAGCAGCTCTCAGTACGCCTGGCCCAACCGACGGCGGATCGTTGTCCAAAAGATAAGAACCGACCAAGAAAGAATCAGAGAGAAGAACACCGCCCCAGTCAGCCAGTAGTGATCCGATATCAAGTGGATCGATGGCATGAAAGACTTCTGCTTCTTCCCCGTCACCGTGTCAACGACAAAGCTGACAATCTCCTCGCTGTACTGCGTCATATAGGTGAGATGGAACGACAGTTCCGGAGCTTTGCCGTGCGACGCGCAAATGTAGTCGTTCTCATTGCAGTAGTCGCGTAGCACGTTCGCGTATGGCTCCAACCCATAACACTGCTCTTCGCTGCGCGTTGCGACGCCCTCCGTCTTTCTTCCGCTCTTGACGGAGTAAGGTGCCCCGATACATTTCCTCACGGTGCCGAAGGTAGCGGCTGCGGCAACTGTGCATAGCATTAGCCTCATCCACGCGTTAAAGATCGCAGTACATACTGTTTGCACCTGGGGCCTCCGACCTGATGAAACCCGAGTTCATTGATTGGTTGCACTTGAAAGCCGGGCCACCTCCGCCACCCATCATGTCCTGCACAATCGACGCGCCCTGCGAGTACCCGAGCAGAATCATTTTGGTGTCCGGACATTTCTCCACATACTCGCGAACCTGCTTCATGCCATTCTTCGCCCCAACATCTGCGCTCTTGCACCACGTGTCGTCTGATATGAATCTGTTCGTAGCTGGGTAATCGAGGTTTTCCCATCCGCAATTTCCAGCACCCCCGAGCCTTTCGCAAATCATTTTTGTGATGTTTCCCTGCCGGCCTGGCGGTTTCTCATCGGTTCCGCGTGCGAGGAGAACATGATATGGTTGGCACTCTGTCGTTTGTAGGGCCATGATATCCGGATGGTCGGCGCATGGCACTTTGTAACTCGCACCGTCGCATCGTTTCTCTTCATCTTCCTGTGCCACTGCTGCTGCCGCCGCTGTCAAGCTGAATAGCACAAACGGAAGCCTCATGTCGCCTACTTGCTGGCCGACAACGGACTCAACAGAATCTCGCAAGGACGTAGACTTGCAGAAAAAGTGACGCCAGCCGCCAGCAAGCGCAACGTATGGAAAGTGTATTAAATGCTGGCGATGCGAAAGACAAGAGAAGACGACCAGTCAGATAAAAAGATAGGGGAAGAGGAGAGGCGGCAGGTTCGACAAGGTGTGGCGCGTGCGCTAACGTGATGAAGCGTAGCTGCATTTGGCGCCAAGCCAGCGGAGCTCGCAAATTCGCCCAGTCGGAAGTCGGAACGCTTAGCCCATGAACGCGCAAAATCGCCTGTCCCAGCGCATTTCCGTGGTGCTCCGAGCTACCTCTTTCCCGCTGGGGGGTGCTGCGATGCAGGTGTTCAGCAAGTATCGTGACAGAGGAGTGTGACTCCCGGCCACACTTTCACCGCTTCGCCTTTACCAGGACACTGCAGTTACCACGTCTCAAAAGCGTCACCAAATGCGCAACTACCCTGGATCCAACCAAAATGGTAATTATATAAAATCGATTCACTTTGCGTTTCTTAGGTATATGAGGGTATTATACAAACTGATTATAGCCTAAGGATTACTTACCAAAAAAAAGACTTCCCCGCCTCGTTCACTCTCTCCCTCAGACCCATGCGTGATGCATTGAAGCGTCAAGCGTTCACCGTTCACTTTCATACCCTTCACAGAACGCTGTCGAAATCTCCAGAATCGCGCCCTCGCTCACAACAATAGACTTTCAATAGTATTCCCACCCCATATAAGCCGCCTATTGGCCGACTCACGATACCGCACCCTTCTAAACCTCTCCCACTTCATCTTTACCATTATTCGCGACCACCCTTGAAAACACTATCAATATCCTCCAGTATGCGTCCATACCGCTACGCAGAATCCAAACAGGGTTGGCTCTCCACCATCGACACTCGTATCAAGCGCAAGGACGTCGACGACACCGTCGCAAGGCTAAACCAGCTGCGCAAAGCGATCTTCAACTTCAACGCCTCCCCCAGTCACACTTCCTTCCACTCCAGAGAACTAAAAGATCGCATCCTTCAACTTCCTGGCGAAGTCCGCAATGCAATCTACCGATACGCCCTCGACATCGGTACCCCCGCCAACCCCACAACCCGAATCCCCCTCCGCCCACACACTGCTCAGCGTCCCAAGAATAGCCTTGCCTTACTCCGAAACTGCAAGCAGATCAGCGTGGAAGCCCGTACAATGATGGAGGCTATCGACATCGTCTACGTGCCTGTCATGCCGACTGTCAAGTACGAGATGGTCGTCCAGCGGATTCTACACAATGTTGTTTCACCGCTGACGGGAATCGACAACACCTTCTTCGCCGCTTTGACGACATACATGAATGTGCACATTCATCTGCACGTCAAGTTCAAGCCAGCCTCCGCGCTAGAAGACCCAGAACCGTTCCTCGATGCAGAAGCCGCTTACTTCTACGGCCGTTTTCGCCAGACGCTCATCATCTACACCTCCGCGTCCGCGCTCCTCGCAGCCCGCTGGCCGAGTCAGAAGTATCGCGGTCTCGTCCACCTCAACCATTTCTAATCAGACTGGCATCATACGGTCGCCCAGCTCGGACCCTTTGAGCTCCGGCGCATCGCACGACTGATGGGCGAGGATAAACATACCGAGTGGGAGTTGAGGTACTACGTCTACACTGCCGATCAAGCGAGAGCAAACTCCGATTCGACGGACTGGGACGGTCACTTCTGCGACGAGCTGGATAGTATTACGAATGCCTGCAAGAAGTACAAGAATATTAAGGTGGTGGGCGCCGAGGTGTACGGAGAGTTGGAGTGGAGTTTGGAGAGCAAGAGGGAAAATGTGACCAGGGTTATCACGCCTAGCAATACGCTCTGGCCGCCGTGTCCTGAGGACGTGGCGTGGAGGACGAAGAGCTCAGGAGTCTGATGGTTTGAGCTCTTGAGCAGAGACATCATGGGACATGTATTTCATTTCTACCAATTAGCTAAAAATAATCCTGGCACTGCACGGATACTTCCCTCAAGCCCGCATCCTCCGATTGATTTCCTCCTCACTCTCGGTTTCCTAAACATCAGGCTCTTCCTCCGCATCAGCAACTTCTACGCCCCCTTGCTGCTCATCATCACCAACAGTCTCTTCATCTCCCGCATCTCCCTCACCACCCACGTTTCCTCCGTCGCCAGCCTCGATAGTCAGGTTGCCGATGTTCTCTGCTTCACCCTCTCCGCTCGCCTCTCTATTTTGGCACACTCCGTTCCGCTCATTCGCAAACTCCGGCAAAATCGGTATAGGAACGAACGTCTCCGGTTTTCCAGTAAGCGGAAAGATGTGATTTGTATTAAACACCCCGAAGTCACCCATCAGCGCCTTGTTCGTGGTACGGAGCCAAGTCTCATCGTCCTCGTCTGACCCCAGTGAGAATTTGCGGCTATTCTGTGCAGAGATGTGGTGCCGCAGCGATCGCCGCTTCTGGCGAAAGGCATGCCGACCTCGTGCCGGGGCGTACTTGATGAAGAGGAGCAGCGTGAGGTTAATCCAGATCCAAATAACTTGCGCGATATGGCCGAGATAGGATTTCGCGCCGGAGCCGTATGGAATGCTGAATGCGGGATGAATGACGGGGCCTTGGCCGTTGGGGTGGTGCTGGATGCGACATATTCCTAACAGTGGTAATGAACACGTTAGCATATTACCCATTTGGTCGCCCATTTGGTCGCCCATTTTCAGTGATAGACATCCGAAGATAGGCATATTGTGTGATGTAATAGGGACACACCGATTTGTCGACCAATGGCCTTGGCTATCCCCAAACAAACCGGAAGGTAGCCATAATAAATGCAGAACGCAAGCGCAAGACCGAATTGCAATAACGGTGTCGTTGCGAACAGCGGAATGAGAGGGTACGCAAGCATGGTCTTCAGCGTGCCGCCCTGAGTCGGACGAGTTGCAACGAACTTGACTTCTGCCGTTTTTGTAAGTACCATCCCGCACCAGGCATGAAAGCGAGATATCGCGTGGGAGGAAGTGCTTACTAGCATCAACTATCTGTAGCAAGTTGCGAGGAGGCATGTTACGGCGAAGAGAGCGGGAGTCGAAGGTGTTGTCGGAGCTGACGTAGTGATACAAAATCGTAGCGATAGTCTAAAATGGGTGGGGGTGAGATGGGGGTGGTGGACGATGAAGTTTCCTATGGCTTGTAGCGAGAACCGAATAATATGGTCAACACGCCGGGCACTCTTGCCGTCTCGAAATCGTTCAAAGTGATTGGAAGGAAGGATGCTGCGCTGACAAAGGAAGAGCGAAATCAAAAATGCATGTGCGAGCCAGCCGATAGGGTCAGCAGAAGGCATCTCGACCAATACTCATCCAATACCCCAATTACGTTGCAGTTGTATACCGGCGCATCTTCTAATGTGATACAGATGCGAATATCTCCCAGGTGAGTTTTACCGAACTCGTAACAACAATGGTAAATCGGTAGAAAGGCTCCCAAAACTCAACACTAATCTTGCTTCCAGATCCAAAAGTAGCCACCCAATTCCACGCCTCTTATGTCACCCAAGACTCCAACGATGCCGAAAGGCATGACAGTGCCATGCCACATCCAAGACCAGCCCTGGGTCACATATGTTTTGATGATTGTGACGTTCCCGGTCTCAGATACGGTCCCATTGAGCTGGAACGTGCCGTACGAATCAACACCGCGACTAGCAGAAAAGATAATCCACTTGATTCTCTCGTTCAAAGAGTGGGTATATTGGATGCTTACAGCCTCGTCAACAACAAGCTCAATCGTATGCATGGGAGGGTCAACACGATATGATTGATTGTTGCCAGGTAGGTAACGCCGATCGTAGTAATAGCCCATCCGCTTGCCAGAAAGGAGGGATGCCGTCGTCATTGTCGGTAGATGGGACTTCGAAAAAGCTACTGCGGATTGTCGGTACACGGGTTGTAAACCCATGTAAGAAGAGAATGGCATGTGCGATAGAATGGGGAGCACGATGAATCGAAAGTAGACATTTTCTGTGATGGCGTGAAGAAAGGGGAGAATTGAAGACGAGCTCCATAGAGGGGTTGTGTGTGCCCCCATTGGTTGCCGAATCAATCACTTCGGATTGGCGTTCCCCAGCAGACAGACCCTCTGTACGCTTCCAATTCGTCGGAGGATAGGTAGTACGACGAACCGAGATTGGGATCCCCAGACGTCTCGGCTATGTGCTCCAAGAAGAGATAAGCCAAGCAGAAGCCGACATTAATAAACGCAGCTTGATCGTGCGTGGAGTCGTAGTCATGGTTGCGTAGGTTTTGGTGATGCTCCACTAATTCGCCTAGACGCAGATGCACCTTGAACAGGCATTGAGGTATGAGGTGGTTGCACACAGGATGGTGTAGAGCCAAAGGTTTGGTAGCCGTTCGAGCGGATCTGGAAGTGTCTTGTCCCTGCCTTGCGCATCACTCATTTCTGACCGTTGCGAGGCGTGATGATCGGCGCGCTCCACGGCACGCGCCATGCGGATGGTTCCTTCGAACGGGGCATCTCGGAGGTACGTCTCCCCTTCCGGCCAGTAAGATTTGTCCTCTGGGAGTTGCAGAGCGATGTGTTGGAAGACTAAACGATCATAGCAGGCTGTGCACAATTGGCGATTCACACGGACAAGATTGAGCGCTGCCGAGCAGGGAAGATAGCTCCGTAGAAATTGATAGTAGCGACGCCATCTCGCGTGGTACTTGAACGAAAATATGTCGATGATTCTACCGCTGGCACGAGGCGAAGCGTATCCAGAGTTGTGTCAGAGTACTGTAGGACAGTTTTTGATTCTTGTGGGGGGATCTGGATGGCAGGTGCTAACACCGCCCTATCAATTGATTCGTCAGCCAGCTGGTCCAAGAATGCTTAACGTGTTTGATCACGTAGAGTCGCTCACCGCCTGGCGCACGTCCCCACCTGGCGCCCGAAAATCATCATGTACACTCAAATCGTTTTGAGGCTCTTGTGCCACACAGAATAGATATAATAATAAGATTTTTAAGACTAATAGTATTTGTAGCGATTGTATTAATTTAGCTTATTTAGATTATGTAAGAAGCCGTTTAGGGCAGCGTATTACACGACTAGAGCGAGACGTTAGTAAATCCTCATTCTCTACCTTAATAGGATCCTGAGCAGCTATCAGAGGATCTGCTGCTAGAGAAGGCTAGAGTTTCTTTCTCTTACCTCTTTAGGACATCTTAAGGTTAGTTTAGAGTTAAGTTTTAAGCTGCTGGGCTATACGCTTCTCCTCGCGAGCAGCAGCTTTTTCAGCTGCCTCACGCTTACGCTTCTCTTTTGCAATAGCTCTATTAAGACGACGTTCTTTAAGCATCTAAGCTTTAGCAGCCTTCTGCTCTTCTCTAAGCCTTATAGCCAAGCTTTTCTGGTGTTATATAAGCTAATTATCCTGGTCCTTTTGCTCCTGCCGCAGCCGCGCGTCGCTTACTTTTTGAGGCGACCAGAAGACTGCTCCACTATGGTATTTAGGCGGTGCCTCAAGTAGCAGCGCCTTGCCACGCTGCCTACGCTTCTGCTCATTGGCTAGAGCCTCTCTGAGTTGATTGTTCTCATGTTCTAGCAGCGTGTTCTTCACTGAAATCGTATGGATCGTACGGCTGAGCTTCTTTGTGTTTGAATCTTGCAAATCGTCTACTGCTTGCCGGAGTAACTGTTCAATCTTTCTCCAATCTGACGCGCTAAGTACTGATGACGAGGAGCTGCTTAAGCTAGGTCGTAAGCCCTCTAGTGGTGGTTTAAAGCGCTTGAGTATCGCGTCAGGGTTGAGCGGGCTGATGCCAGTTGCTTCGAAAGCTTTGCGTACGAGCGTAGTATTCTTGAAGGAGGAGGACCAGGCAGTATAGAAGAGTGTAAAGAAGTCGCGTTTTGTAATAGATGTGAGGCCTTGGCCTCTATCTATAAGTGCCGCAAGCTCTGCTTTGTACGAGGCTGCAAGCGGAGAAAACATGACAACGTCAAGCGGCTGGAGCGTATGAGTACTGTGAGGCGGATACACAGCTAGGAGGATCTTGTTCTCGTCGCAGTACTGTATGAAATCCATGGTAACATGCGATCCGTGGCCATCTAGTATTAGGAGCCGCCAAGATGAGCGCGCCTTTGCCTTTGTCTCGCGATCGAACACCTGCTTGAGCCATGCTAGCCCTATATCGTTACTCGTCCATCCAGTGGGTGAGGCTGTAAAGAAAGCCTAATG
Source organism: Lentithecium fluviatile CBS 122367 (assembly GCA_010405425.1). Lineage (NCBI taxonomy): Eukaryota > Fungi > Ascomycota > Dothideomycetes > Pleosporales > Lentitheciaceae > Lentithecium > Lentithecium fluviatile. Next base: position 1,470,968 of record MU005570.1, read on the forward strand.
TTTTAATGCCTCAAAATCCTGCAGCCATGTGTCCTGGATGTTGCCGCTAACAGCTTGATAGATCAGCGCTGGCGAAAGCGCAGAGCCATCAGCGCAGATGCAAGCTATCGTAGTAATCCACTCCCGATTGCCATCCTGTATAATATGCTTCAGCTTTCCTGACTCGTACATGCTGCGTGTAAACACGCGCTTGGTTTTAGATAGCAGTCCAATCAAGAACCCTTTCTCATCCATATTGTACGTGTGTCGACTCTCAATCTCGTATTGCTCAATTTTGCGCTTAAGAAGCTCAAAGTATAGCGTATACTTAAAGGCAGAGTCGGCTTTGAAGCGATTGCGATCAAGGCCCAATGCCCAGTGTAAGACAATCTCGTCGCTGTGTCGGGCGACAAAGCGATCAACCCAGTTTTTGCCGCACGGTTTTTGGGCTATTTGGGACGCAAAATTTCGTATCATAGGTCGAGAAGGAGGTAGTCCACGTTCGCAAAGGTCGTTTATATACTTTATAAGCTGCTTCTCCTGCGTGGTGTTAAGTAGCCTGTCATTCTATACCTTAGAGGCACAGGTCCCTTGTACGCGTCGATGGCGCCGCGACAGCGTTAACCGGTTACAACCGTACAATTTCGCATAATCTGAATATTGAAAAGATTCTCCAAGCTCTAGTGAATTCAAAGCTTCAAGAGCTGCCTCGATACCTGCCATGGTGGATGAGATAGAGCGTTTTGAAGTTTGGATAAAAAATGGTGTTCGCGGGCGCCAGGTGGGGACGTGCGCCAGGCGGTAAGCGACTCTAATGCACGCTATCGCGTAATGCACGCGCCCCACCAAAATCGCGAAATATTTAACCCACTATAACTCCACCAATATGGCTCTAATCGACGAAGCTCTTGCGGCAATCGAATCGCTAAAACTAGGAGAATATTTTACGTATATAGAAATTGCTAAAAGATTTAGGGTTAGCTAGTTAACTCTATTACAGTGCGCGCGTAATAAAACCTAATTAATAGCGCGTAAGCTTAAAAATTAATAAATACTTAACGCTACGCAGGAAGCAACGCTTATATAGTATATTTAAGACCTCTTAGCGTAAGGGCTACCTCCTATAAGCTATATAATATAAAACTTCGCGTTAGAAATAGCTAGAAAATACGTTAGGACTTACTAGCCGTTACGCTTTATTAAGCGCTATAAACTTAACTTAATATTATAATAGATATCTAGTATTAACGCCTTACGCTATAGAGCTAATTTAGCCTTTAAGTACGCGCTATACTTTAAGCTATTAGCTAAAAAAATTAAGTAATATAATATTAACGCGCGCTATATTTATAATATAGATAAGAAGAAATTTCTTATTAGAATCCTCTCTAAATTAAAGCGCGTCTTTTCTTATAAGTAATATAAGCGCAGGAAGTTTAAATTAATACTCTAAGATAGTAATTATAAGTAGATAACTTTAATAGCCTATATTTACGCTAACAGCTCTACCCTTACGCCTACTCTTATTTATTAGGCAGCCTCTAGTAACGTATAAGACACCTAGCTCTAGGATTTTAACCCTAAAATCTATAAGGCTTTTTTTACCTCCTTACTCTTAGGATAAACTAATAATAATATTAGGCTTAGCTAGCTTAAACAGGTATTTAACTATAAGATAAAGGTAAAGGTAAGAATATTATACTACCTCTTAATTATTAATAGGTATAGATCTTACGTAATAAAGGATTTTATTAATTTCTATAACGCTAATAAGATTTTACTAGTAATATTTCTACTTTATAGCACTTATACGTATTAGCTACTAGATATAGGCGTCTTTAGGCCTCTTATAAGCGCGTATAGTAATAGCCTTATAAGCTTTATAGACGCCTACTAGGGCCTCTCTAGCATTATAAAGAGGGACTTTTTTAGAATATTCTAGGCTACCTAGAAGCGCGCGCTAACGTTAGTAATAGTTCTTTAGGCCTTTAAGGCTACTAGAATTATGCCCTTAGATCCTAATAGAATTCTTAAGTAATTTAAAACTTATAAGCCTAAGCGCTCTAGCTTAAGTAAAAGTAGTATATTAGTTCTTAGCGCTAGTAACTAGCGTAAAATTAAGCGCTTATTACGTTAAGTTATTAAAGATATTTATAAGTCTTAGGCTACTAAACTCTTACGTACGCTCTACTTAATTTTAGTAAAAAATTAGATCCTTAAGTATAAAAATACTTAGCTTAAAGAGGCCCTTATTAATAAGCGTAAGCGCCGCTAGTAGGGTAAGGCCCTAGCGCTTAAGGCGCTAGAAGATTATAATAGTAGCGTAATTTTCTAGTTACTAGCTAAGGTTTAGAGGGCTTATAACTAGTAGGCATAAAAGAACGCAGAGAAGAAGAAGATATAGCTTTAAAAGAATATCTAGGCCTAGCTTAGAGAGTAGAGTAAGCTTAAAAAGTAAGCCCTCTTATAATAGCAACGCCTTAAAAAGGCTTAGGCTTAAGTAGAGCGCGCTTGTAAGCGTAAGCTAAAGGCTACTAAAGCTTAAGAAAAGTAAGAGGCCTATATAATTAAAAAAAACTCTGTAATAAGCTTAAAGCTTCCTAAAAGGGTAATTAACGTAGCCTTAAGCCTCTAGTAAAAAATCTAAAGGATATTAAGCTTATATAGCTTAAGTTATAGCCTATTAAAGTTAATAAGCCTAAGATGCCTAAAATCGCGCCTATAACGCGTACACGTTAAATACGCCTTCTAGAGCGCTATAGGTAGCTAATAGAAGGGCTATATTTATTAAATAAGCTCTTCTAATTATTACTCTAGAAAATCTAATAATTTTATAATATATATAAGCTGTACAGCTTTAAGTTAAGAATAAGTAGAAATTGCTAAAAACGTGCATTACGCGATAGCGTGCATTACGTGATTAAACACGTTACCGTGTCCGTGCGTGTGCCGCCCGGATTCGCGTGCCGCCCAATTACCACAAACTACACGCATACTTCAACGCGTTATTACTTAACAACTATGGCACCTATTAATGATGCGCTTACAGCGATTAATGCGCTAAAACTAAGAGAAAATCTTTTTTATTAGAGAATTGCTAATTAGTATAGTATTAATCGTTTAACTCTATCGCGGCATTATAAGCGCCTTTAGGCTAATTAGATAACTAAGAATATTAACTAGTAGAAGCTTACCCTATAATAAGAGCTAGAGCTTATTAAGTATATAAAGAAGCTTACTGCTTAGTACCTTCTACCTACAAGAGAGATAATAGTAAATTTTACGTTATTATAGAGCTAGTTAGCAAAAGCTAGATTATCCGCTTTATTAATAAGTATTCTATTTATTTTATCTCTTAATACTTAATAGGTATAGACGCTAATCGCTATAACGCTAACTTATTTATAAAGTATAAGCTCTATTTTAATCTATTATAGTCTAAAATTATCTAATATAGCGTTAACGCTAAGTATATATATAATATAGATAAGAAGGGCTTTATAATAGAAGTTACTTTAAGAATAAAATATATATTAAGCAAACGTATATAGAAGAAGAAGAAGGTTAAAGCATTACTTTAAGATAGTAATTATACCTACGTTATGCTTCTAGCTTATATATATAGTAATAAATTAATATTACTACTAGGCCTTCTATATAAGTCTACTAATAATACTATATAGTTAAGCTAGATAGAGGAAATTAAGCTAGAGGTATACTCTATACTTATTATCTTATTATCTTTAGGCTAGATAAATAATAATATTATTCTAGCTTAGCTTAAATAGGTGTTTAATTGCTACATTAAGTAGAATGCATAAAGAAAGTACCGCCTATTAATATTTAATAGCTATAGATCTTACGTAATAAATTTTTTTATTAACTACTATAACTAGAATAAAATACTTCTAGTATTACGCCTATATTAGTATTACTACCCCGTACGTGCCCTCGCTTGCTAAGCGAGGTCTATATATACCTTTATATTAGTATATATATTATTCTATACTACGCCTAGTATTAGAAACTAATACTGCATGCTACTGTATGCTATATCTTTTAGATATATAGCCTAGTAGTATAGAGCTAGCCTATTATATCTAGCTATACTTTCTTCTTATTTAATCTATATAATCTAGCTACTTAATATAGTAATATTTAAGACTCTATTTACTACATACTTAAAGAAGCTTATAATACACCTTTATAATAGATAAGAACTATTAGTTATTAAAAAGAGTAACTTCTTTTACTTATTCTAGAAGGCTTAGATAAGTACGTTTACTTAGAGGCTAATACTTAAGTCTTTTAAGATAATAGATATAGCATCTCTCTAGCCTAACGTTATTTTCTAATAATTTACTAAAGACTCTTTTAATAGCTTTAATATAGATATAAGCTCTAGTTTAGCATACTCTAGTAAGAATTAGCTTAAAACAGAGACTCTATTATATATAATTATAAAAGATAAAGATAGTAGAGAGCTAAAAAAAAAATTAAAAAAAAAATTTAAGCGCTCTCTCTACTATATCTTGATTTAAAACTCTATTCTCTACTATAAGATTACAGAGCTTAAAGACGTTCTTAAGACTTAGAAAAAGTATTAAATAAAGAGTAAGCCTCTTAAGCATTAGCATTATAAGAACTACTATAGTAGAGTTAAGTTTTACTCTCCTAGTAAAGTAGAGAAGCACGTTTATATAAAAAGGTAAAATAATAAGAATAGAAGGTAGAGAAGCTTAAAAAAACAGAGATAGCTAAACTAAGGTACGTGTTACGAGGACGCAACGAGTAGGCCTTTAGTTCTTATAGCAAAGACTAATTAATTACTATATACAATATCTAGGTAGATATAAGACGTTATATATAGAATAGAAATAGCAAAATAGGTATAAAGCAGAAATACTTAGGGGAGTAGTCTATACTTCTAGTGCGTAGACTAACTACTAGTTAGAGTAAAGTTTAGAGAATAGTTCTAGGCGTACTAATAATAGTATAAATAGAACTTAGTAGTGTTAGAGAATCTAAGGAGAATACTATAATAATACCCTTCCTCTATTCTCTTTTTAAATTAGGCGTTAGGTTGCTAGGCTACTAGGTACTAGTTTATTTAGGTATTAGGCATAGAATTACTTAATTACTTTAGTCTCTTCTAGAAACTTAGCTAGCTTCTATAATAATTTATTATAGCTAGACTATTAGGTTAGTTATTTCTAGATTTATTTTCTCTTATTATAGTATATTCTCTTAACGTTCTTAATAATAAACTCTAGTTTATTATTAATTATAATAGGTTTAGAGGGCGAGTTCTACTAGCTAGGTAGGTAATTAGATTTAAGCGTAGCTAGTTAGATTAGAGAGATATAAAATACTAGATATATCTTTATACTACTAGGTAAGTTTAGTTAGTAAGCGTAGAATAAGACTACTTTAGCTACTAGAAATAGGCTAAAGTTCTTCTAGTCTAGCTTCTTTAACTATTAGTTAGTTTAGATATTTTAGGTATTAAGCTATACTTAGTTACCTACTTTATACGTTAGAGTAGGTATTTATATCTAGTTTACGTATTCTTACTATATAGCTTACGCCTATAATAACTCTTTACATATAAACTTAATTATATTATATATCTTCTTAATTATCTTATTTACGTTAGCTACTTGCAGTACCTAATAGGCTAGGCAAACTATATTTATTAGAGGTTTAAAACTTATTTAAAGGTGTTATCTATAGTTTATAAGAAATAGAGAAACTTATATTAATTTAAAGGTTATATTATTAGCTTTAAACTATACTATTAGTAGCTATTATACCTAGTTATCTTATTAGTAGTTTATAAATACTTAGAGAACTTATTCTATTATAGCGTTTACGTTCTTAGTTTACTTATTACTTTTAAGGTAGAAAGTAGTAGAGAGTTAGGCTTAAACCTTTAGTTATTTATATAGTTTATTATAGAAGGAAGAGATAAACTATATTTCTTAATTAGATACTATAGTATTAGGTAGGCTGTAATAGACCTTTATATATTAGAGAAATAGTTCTACTATTATAGGGGCCGTTATTAACGCGTAGAGGATTATATATTAGTACTTTAATAGTCTATTAACTACTACTATAATATTTATATAGCCTTTAGATTTAGGTAAGTTAATAATAAAGTTAATAAAGATATCTTACTATCGCCGTTTAGGTATAGGTAATAGTTTTAATAAGCTATAGTACTTCTTATAGGAAGCCTTCGCCCTATAATAGGTATAGCAGTAGGTAATAAATTATTAGATAGTATTAAATATACGCGGCTAGTAATACTTACGCTAAAGAATATTAAAAGTCTTTTCTCTACTAGGGTAGCTACTAATAAGAGACTTATAGATAGGTTAGAGTAACTTAATTCTTAGTTTATTAGAGTTAGAAATTACTAATTAGTCTTAGTAGTATAATCTACTATTTTAATCTTTATACTTACTTAAAGTAACTAGTTTAGACTATTAGACGCCTTCTTAGAGTAACTTTAGCGTATCTTAAATAAACTTATTATTAGAATATTTATTATTAATAATATCTATTATTAAGTAATCTATCTTAGTTAGGTTTATTATTAGGGCTTTTAGGAATATTATCCTAATAAGCCCTAAAGGCTTAGAAAATAGTTTAGCCCTTAATAGTATTTAGTTTCTAGCTTATTAGGCTTTATCTTACGCAGAGACGTCTTAAGAGCGTTTTATTAGAGTATTAGGCTTCTCTTCTTTCTTTCTAGGATAATAGGTTATTATAAAGTTAAATTAGAAGAGGTATTTAGACTATTAGGCTTATTAGTAGCTTAGCTACTTTATAGTTATAAAGTACTATAGGTTCTTATAATTATTTAGTACTTTAATTAAAAAGGCGTCTTCTTTAAGTTTAGGTTTTTATTACTTAAAGTATTAGATAATTATAAGTAATTCTTTATTATAGATCTTATAATTACCCTTAGTAAGGCTTACATACTTTAAGAAGTATGTAATAGGCTAGGTTATACCTTTAGTATTAGTCTAAGATATAACACCTGCTATAATATAGTTAGAGGTATCTACTTCTATAATTATTAAGAGTTCTAGGTTAAAGTATTAGAGAATAGAAGCTTTAGTAAACGCTTTCTTTAGTACGTTAAAAGCTTCCTAATAGATTAGGTTAAACTAGAATTAGGCGTCCTTCTTTATAAGGGCTATAAGTAAGCTTATAAGATTAGAAAAGTTATTAATAAATTATTAGTAGAAGTAAGTAAACCTAATAAAGGCTTATATATTCTTTACGTTCTTTAGATACTCTTACTCTATAATTATTCTAACTTTATTTAGGTCTATCTAAATCCCTTTAGTAGAGATTACGTACTCTAGGTATATAACTTTAGTCTTATAAAACTTATATTTATCTATATTAAGTTATAGGCTAGCTTCTTCTAGCGCCTTAAGCACTAGTTAGACGTGCTTCTTATATTTAGCTAGAAAATTACTATAGACTAGTATATTATTAATATAGGCTATGTAGAAGATATTAAAGTATAGTTAGAGTATATTATTTCTAAAATACTAGAATATGCTTAGAGTATTAGCTAAGCTAAACAGCATTACTAGGTATTTAAATAGACTATATTAGGTTTAGAAGGTAGTTAACTATTTATCTTCTTTAGCTATCTATAGCTTATTAAAGGTAGTAATAATATTAAACTTTATATAGAACCTAGTCTTACTTAACTAACTTAGGGTTTTCTATAGTAAGAGGATTAGGTACTAGTTCTTAATTATTAGGGTGTTAAGCGCTTAGTAATTAACGTAGAAGCGCAGACCTCTACCTAGCTTCTTTATAAAGATAACTAGAAAGGTAATAGGTAAAAAGCTAGCTTAGATAAATCCTTTTAATAGGTAATTAAGATACTTCTATAGCATCTTTAGTTTATTCTAAGATATACTATATATAGGTTTATATCTAGAGTGTTTACTAGGTATTAGTTTAATCTTATAGTTATATAATTATCTTTTAGGTATTTTATTAGCTTTTTTCTAAAAGAATATATATAATAGGTTATAGTACTTATAGGGTACCTTTATCTTTAGGTTAGTATACTTTCTTTCTTCTAAGGCCTTATCTATATTAGCTATAGAGATAGTAAAGATCTTATAGTTTAGTTATTAGGATAAGGTTATTAGGAGTGCTACTTTAATATAATAGATATCTAGTTCTCTATTATTAGTACTAGGTAACTGTTAGGTATTCTTATATAGAGGGTTTAAGAATAACTTTCTTTAAACTTTTATTAGTCTCTTACCTATAGGTGTCTAAGTACCTATAGTAATAAGCTCTTAGATTCTAGTTTTATATTAGTAGTAGCGTAGGCACCTAGCCTAGTATTATAAGAAGTTAAACTTTAGAACTTAGTTCTAGTAATTAAAAGTAACCTTATATTAGTATAACTAAGGTTAACCTAGTATTAGATTATACTTTCTAGTATTAGTTACGTATAGCTCTAACTACTTTATATAACTATAGTAGGTAATTATAGTAGAGGTTATATATAAAATAGAACCTTCTTTAAGTTATTTTCTATTAAATCTAGTTAGGTGCAGTGTTTAGGTAAGTAGTTTTAGTTAAAGATTTAATTAGCGCGCTAGATCTTAATTTATATATTCTATACTATTAGCTCTTAAGTTAATAAGGACTTAGACTATAGTAGCAAGTTTATCTTATCTTAATAAGATAGATATATTAATTTAATACTTCTAATTCTCTATTAGAAAGGTAGTCTAAAGGTTAGTAGAGATTTAATATAATATAGGTTCTAAAGAGTAATTTAATTCTAAAATAAGCCTTTTTATAAGTTTCTATAGCTATAGCTTTAGTAAGAACGTTAAAAAGGACTATAAAATAAGATATTTAAGCTAAAACTCTTTTAATAATAAGTTAGAGAAGTAGTAAAGCGGGCAGAGGTAGAAACACTATTACTTTAGATATAAAAAAAGAACTAAATAGTTATAGAAGATATAGCTATATTTACTATACTTAAAATATAGTTCCTTCTCTTTATAGTATTTACGCTTCTTTAATCTAGTAGGTATATAGCTTAAGTCTAATTCTATTATATTAGAGTTCTTATAAGGGGGTAAGAAGCGTTAGAAGGTAGTTAAAGTAGAGTAGTAAGCTAAAAGGTACCTTAAATTATTATTATATAGGGTAATTAGGTTAGTATAATTATTTAAGAATAAGAGAATTAGAATACTAACTATTACTTCGTAGAAGTTATCTAATAGGAAATAGTAAAGCTAGTTAATTTAGGCGCTCTTATTTAAGTTTATATTAGTAATTAGGTAGTAGAAGTTAGTAAAGTAAAAAAGAAAACTTTTATTTTCTTACTTTAAGTTATCTAGTTAGCTCTAGGTAGTTAGTTTATAGTTTAGGTTACTATAGGTAGCCTAAAGAAATCTAATAAGTTATTCTATAGTATAAATATTCTTTCCTATTAATAGGTTAATAAGAGTAGTAGGGTTACGTTTAAGTTAAAAGTAAGCGTAGATTAATTATACTTTTTTATTAGAGAATTAGTTAGAGTTTCCTTTAAGCTTATATTAGAGCTTAGTTAGAAAGAGTAGTAGGTTCTTTTTCTTTTCTATAAATAATAGCAGGTTAAGGAGCTTCTTAGATTATATATTTAAAGTAGCTTAGGTTATTAAAAGCGTCTACTAGAAGAAAGATAAGCTAGTTTTAAACTTTTAGGTAGTTATAGGCGCTAGTTAAACCTTAGCCTCTACTATAGCTTTAAGTAGGGAAGAGGCTAACTATTTAATAATAGCTAAACGTTCTTTAAATTCTTATTAGAGGGTAACTATATTATTATAGTATTAGGCCTTTTACTAGGTAAGAGTCTGCTATAACGCTTTATTACTAGCCTTAATTACCTTACTACTAGCTTAGATAGACGCTAGTTTAGTAAGAATCTATTATATTAGATCTACGTTAGTTGCTATAATAGCTAAGAGAAAAAAAAGATATAACGTAATATTATAAGAATATAATAAGTAGGCCTTTAGTTCCTATAGCAAAGACTAATTAATTACTACGTATAATATCTAGGTAGATATAAGACGTTATATATAGAATAGAAATAGTAAAATAGGTATAAAGTAGAAATACTTAGAGGGGTAGTCTATGCTTCTAGTACGCGAACTAACTACTAGTTAGGGTAAAGTTTAGAGAATAGTTCTAGACGTACTAATAATAGTACAAACAGGACTTAGCAGTGTTAGGGAATCTAGAGAGAATACTATAACAGTACGCTAATAAGCTGTATAAGAAGAAGATTGCGCAGGAAAGGCGTAAGTAGAAGTTAAGAAAGAAGAAAGAGCGTAACTAGCTAAAGGCTAAGTAGGCTAAGGAAGCAGCTAAATGTAAGGCTTAAAGAGAGCGTAATAAGTAAGCTTGCAACGCTAAAAAAGCTGTATAATTATTCTAAAGAGATAAAAATAAGGCTTTAAAGCCTCTAGTAAGGTCTATAAAGAAATAACGTAGTAGTGCAGCTGCCTGTAGTTATGCTGTTCCTATAGCGCGTTCCTTCTTACTACTAGCTATATATAATACTCGCGGCTGTAAAATCCTTTAGCTAAGAAAGTATTAGTAGAAAAGTTTATTATATAAGTCTATAGAGTGCTCTACTTAGTTGTTTTATAATATTAGCTTTTATAGGTAGCTCTAAAATCTTATTTTTAAATAAACTGCTTGTGAGGGACTAGCTCTATACCACTAGGCCGCACATCCAAAAGATATGGCACGCAGTATCGGTTTCCGATACTGGGTGTGGTATAGAATAATATATATACTAATACGAAGGTATGTGTGAGTCTCGCCTTAGCGAGGGCACGTGCGGGGTAGTGGATACCAATGTAGGCGTGACACTGCTAGGTAAGAAATTAGGCAGCATGCAAATCTAGGCGGCACGCGTATAAACATAGTACCCTGCCTTAGCAGTTAATGCGTAGCGTTAGTTAACGCGCACTCTTAGCATCTTCGCGCCGCTAATAAAATATAGTATAAAGCTCTCTATAATAGTTTTTTTATAGAAGTTTTTAGTATTAAGTTTAACTAGGTATATTAACTATTAATAGCGTGTAGTGTTTATAAATATTACGTTAGTATTTTAATTATTTACCTACTACGTAAGAAGAGAGTTAATAGCGCAGGTATTATCCTATTAACTTTATTAACTCTCTTAGACGTGCGCGTGAAGATTTTTCTCTTATTTTTTTAAAGAGTAGAGAGAGGAGCTTATTAATTACCCTTTTTAGATAATTTAATATAATTTTTAAGTTACTTTTTAGCTATATAAGGTTATTATTATACGCGTTTTTATAAGTTCTTCTAAGCTCTCTCTCTTATACGCGCCTCTTAAGCTTTGTTAAGATTTAAGAATGTGGAATAAAGGGCGAAAAGGATAGGATAACAGCGATAATGCGGGGCAACGCCGTAACACTATAACTAAGATTAGGTAATAATACTATCCTGCTAAGCCCTAACATCCTGCTAAGCAAGGGATAGTTAACTATCCCTAGATAGCTAACTATCCCGTGCTTTTAGGATAGTAGTACTTTAAAGGGATAGCATTACTGTATATAGGAATAGTAGGAACCTTATAGTTCCTAGTATTTAACTTAGTTAAAAATCTATTATTTAGATTCTATTAAGTATTATTAATTTAATAGTTTTATAACTTTAATACTAACTACTCTATTATTTACTTACGTAATTAATAGCCTCTCCCCTATTACTACTTTTACCTAAGAACTAACCTACCCTTATAGAATTAGCTATCCTATAGAAACGTAATACATTAAACACCCTTAATATAAGTAACTTTAAAGGTATTACTATAGTTACTAACCCTAAGAATAAGGCAGCTAAGCTAGACCTGTACTATAAAGACTATAATAAACTTAAAGAATAAATCCTTTAACTTAAACTCTACTTTTATATCTTAGAACTAGAAATAAAGGGTAAGAAGAAAGTTATCCTTGCAGCGTTATACTTATAAGGTAAAGTAGCTACCTAAATCTAACTATACCTTTTAAGCTACCTAGCTAAGGAAAATTATAAAGGCAACGCTATTAACTAGATTATTAAAGACTATAAGAACTTTAAGAAAGAACTTAGGCAGCTTTTTAGTATTACTAACTAAGTACCTCTTACTAAATAAGCTATATAGTAACTCTAATAGACGCATTCTATTACTAATTACGCTATGCACTTTAAGAAATACGCTGTATAGCTTAACTAGAAAGAAGTATCCCTAGCTACCCTATAGGGACGTAATAAGCTTATACGCGTATAATACGCTTCTTCTACTATAAATAGAGTTTAAACTCTCTATTTACTCTCTATATTTCTTTTTTTATATTTTTTAGTATTATAACTCTTATTTATAAGCTTCTTATTAAGTAAGAGTATTACGCGCTCTCTATACTTAGGTAGGTAACTAGAAAACAGCTCCTCTATACTACTCTTTAGGTTGCTTAAAGAATAACACCTTATTCTTTATTTTATAACGTTTTTAATTAATAAGAGCCTCTTATAGGCTCTAGTTTTTATATCTAAGAAGTTAATTTTATATAGAAATTAAGTATATTATAGAGCTAAGTAAGCGCGTAGTCTTATTAATAAAGTTCTTAATAGTAAAGCGTAGTAGCCTCTTAACTTTACGCTAATCTAACGCGCTAAGTATTAATATAAAGCTCTCTTATAATAAGCGCTATAGTAGAGTCTTACTACTATACCTTTTAAGTATATAAATAGAATCTTATAGCTAGATTCCTATATATATAAGAGCTTTTATAATTAATTACAGCATAGTATAATTATCCTAGTTCTTTTAGAATAGGTTAAAGAAGTCTCTTTTTATAACTATTAATAGTTTCTAGCACCTAAATAAGTAATTCAACTGCTTATTTAAGTACGCTATTAAGAGAGACTTAAATATATAGATATTAAGAGGCTATAACGTATAAGTTAAATAAAAAGAAAATACTATAAGAAGAATCTTATTCTAATTATAGTAGTTAATAAAATCTATAGTAATATAAGATTTATAGCTATTAAGTATAAATAGTTAATACTAGTATTATATTTTCTTTCTTATATAGTAATTAAATACTTATTTAAGCTATATAATGCTAATTTTATTATTTAACTAGCTAGAGGTTTATAAGATAATAAAAACTCTATAAGAGCTACTATTAATTTATTTAACCTAGCTTAATTATAGGCTCTTATTATTAGACTAGTATATAAGGCCTAAATTAATTAGAGAGCTGTTAGCGTAAATATACGCTAATACTAATATTTAATTACGTAAGCTATCCTATATACTCTACCTTACTTTTTAAATCCTATATAGAGGCCTATTAAAGATTCTTTTTAAATACCTAGTAATACTAAGGAGAAAGCCTTTCTTATCTATATTATATATATGCTTAGGTTATATGCTATAGTACGCAATTTTATTATATAAAAGCTAAAAATAGAGCTTATATTTACTCTTAGAATTAGCGTTATAGCAATTTATATTAAGCCCTATTAACTAGCGCGATATAAGTAAGTTCTTATTACTACGTATAAAATAATTAACCTAGCTTATAGAGATTTTCTTTTTAGTAATATTTAACGCGAAATTTTATATTATTTAACGTATAGGAGGAAGCCCGCGCTTAGTAAGGCGTTATATATACTCTAGAAGCTCTCTCTCTTAGTATTTATAGAGATTTCTTTAATTCTAATTAGTAACTTAACGCGCTTACGATACGCGTTAGTAATAGTAGGTTTATTACGCCTACATTAATATCCACTACCCCGCACGTGCCCTCGCTAAGGCGACCCACACGTACCTTTGTATTAGTATATATATTATTCTATACTACGCTTACTATTAGAAACTAATACTGCATGCTATATCTTTTAGATGTGTAGCCTAGTGGTATAGAGCTAGCCTATTATATGGTTAAAGTTAAGCGTATAACACTAAATCTTTTTATAACTTCTAAATATAAGAAAATATTCTCCTAGTTCTAGCGATTTAATTGCTTCTAACGCGGCGTTAATTGGATCCATATTGGTGGAGTTATGTAGTGGCAAAGTTGGGTGTTGCATTGCGCGCGTGCGCGTTGACTGACGCTGCGCATTGACTGCCAAGGCAGGGTAGCGCAGCCTCGCCACAATCTTCCGCAACTGAGAGTTTTGGGTATGTTCATGATTATAAACATACATACTGAGCGCATTCAGCTAGTATTGCCCCAACGTGCTTAGTGTCACCCTTCTTCGGCGCAAAACTCTCATGGCACAATCCTCTCCCTGGGTGGCCAAGATAGGTCTCCGCCAGCCACGGGTGACTTGTTACAGAACGATGAGCTCTCAGTAGCAGAGGCAAAGAGCTCTCGTATCAATCCAGGCCGTCCGAGTGGTCCGAAGTGCGTCAAACTCAAACTCTGCGGGACTCATATGAAGGGAGAGATGAAGCCATTTTCGCTTTCAGCACTGCCCGTCGCTCACGTGACGGGGCCGGCTATCATCACCACCATCTTATAAGGGTGGTGTGAAGTCGCTCGTTGATGAGACGACAATGAAACACTGATTAATGGCTAGACCAGTACTGATTGAGATTAAGTCATACACGAAACCCACATGTGTGACGGATGTTCAGGACGCTCATTCGGCAGCGGCATATCTCAGCTACAACGATGTTACCAGACCCGGTGTATAACAGCTTTCTCGAGTATAAAGAGACACCAAAATCATTATTACGCGGCTCGTCCAAACAGCCATTCGCTACAGCTTTAACCCGCCCTTCATTGAAGTCACGAAACCTTCCCGCGAACGCACACAAGGGAAGTCATCCAGAGATGCAAGCGGCAATCGGCGTGGAAACGAGCGACAAATAACGACTAAAATTATTATCCCTTGCACAGAAGCCTTTGTCAAGAAGAAGTCCAGGGAATTCCAAATGCCCGCGTACGCTTTCAATAGCGCGGTACGGGCAATCCAGTTACGATCACGAGCAACAAAGTGGCATAATACCAACGTTCGAAATGTCGGTGAGAGTTCCAAAGACGCCTATTAAGGCAGTGAGGAAAACCATGCCCCCTTCACCAACCAGTACTTTGACATAAGTCTAGATACACTTTCCAAGGGAAAGCGTCCCCAAAAATTTGTACTAGTACTGCACATCTGAGGTCTCACGATTTGCAAATGCGACACAATACTAATATCTTACAGCACGCTCCGTCTACCCAACCCACTCGAAGCTAGCGAATGGAACATATGTGTATCACTTCAAGAGGATGAAGACGAAATCCGAGGGATCGAAAGGCCTCTTTCATCATGCGGTGGATAGATTCCGATAAGCATGCCGGAATCCTTTCTCACGATCTTCCCTGAAACAGCTGTCTAACCCGACGTATCCGTCGTCAAGCTAAAAAGTGGACCTACGTCTTCCAGTCTCTATTCGCTCTTGCGCAACGCTGTTAGGCAGGAGAGAAGAGGTCCACACCATCTACTTCACAATCCAATGCTAAGTCATTTACTTCGCGATCCGCATCTTCAGCGCTTCTGTTGACAGGAGTACACCGCTAGGTCGTATCCAATGAGACAGCTATTTCCAAGAACTACCTTTTGAAGGTATGACCTTGGCTTGATGGTCGGAGGCCCACGGGTGGAGCAAGCGCCTCAATGACCCGGCCAAATTATCTGCCGCGGGAGCTCGCCCTTTCTACTCTTCAAGAATGGCAATGCTTCCGCCGCCCGAATACATGGCTCGGCATAGCTCCTGTTGCACGCAACGAATACTCGCATCGGATGCATTGCCGGGCCCATGCACCCAGAGCCTGCAAACTATTCGAGCAAAAACTTCACCAATATCCACCGACACAATCGCGAGTCTTCGCAGCGCAACCAAACAGATCAGCCATGCTGTCTGCGGACCTGCGTCGTTGATCCAAACCGTCGGGCCCTGCGCCCTGATCTGCACCGAGCCGCAAAATAATATCAAGGATAGTAATAATGCCTCCGCAATATGCGCGTCTCACTCGACCACCACCCGCCAAATTGCATCGTTTCGCATCCGACATTGCTCCGACCCACATCATAAGGCTGAGACCCCGCCGTGTATATTAGCTTGATCAAGCTTCGCCCTCTCCGGTGAAATGCAACGCTTCCCTCACATTGCATACGAGGAGACGCCACTTCTAGAAGGCTCGCTACCGACTTCCCTTGACGGCGGAATGAAAGGTGGTATTGAGATTGATAATGGAAGGATCCGAATGCCAGGATATCAACTCAGCGTCCGGGTTGCGAGTGTGCTATGAATAGGAATTCATCTCAATGTGCGACCGGTGAGGTACCGACGACATACTCGGCCTTGTACTATTCGCCACCTTGAGCAGTCAGCAACCTTCTCAACGTCTTCCATGATATTATCACCACGTTCTAAGATGTATGCGATATGAGACAATACACAGCACGAGGGACACTGCATCTCAACTTGCCGGTACGCCTGATTTAGAAACCTTCGCATACGTCCAAATAGGAAATTCTAGTCGGCTGGTCTGGAGCTTCCTCAACATCACACCTCTCTCAACCTTCAACGTGGTCTCTTCCAACGCCTCCATTCCAAATACAAGTCCCGAGCGCACCTCGGCCAAGCATATTCAGGTCACCAGTCAACTATAACTTCATCTCTGAAGAGTATCGGCCAATATGGGAGCTATCTTGGGATCGTATCGAGCGGTCGCGACGGGCCTTTGGGTTCGTGCAGTGAAATGCTTCATCACTATTGTTCGTATTGGGACTGTTCGTGCGCTCTGGATATCGCTGGGATGAGGTATAAAGAGTCGACGATCGGACCCTGAAGAGGGATCATCAGCAGCAGATCACTCTCCTTCCCTCAATCCCTAGCACCTTCCATAACCCCACCACCACCATGAAGTACACAACCTCCCTCCTCGCTCTCGCCACCCTGGCCATCGCCTCTCCCGTCCCACAAGACAAGCCTTCGGGCCACGAAGTCGAAATCACCGCCGTAACCTACGGCGGCACGGGTTGCCCCGACAACACGGTCCAAGGTCTCCTCTCCGACGATCGTACGACCATCACCCTCTCCTTCGACCAATACACCGTCCAGTCTGGCCCCAACATCCCCGCCACCGAACGCCGCAAGTTCTGCCAGCTGCAGCTCAAGCTCAAGTACCCGCCGGGCTTCCAGTACAGCGTGTTCGGCGCGGACTTTAGGGGGTATGCGAGTTTGGAGGCAGGTGTGACGGGATCCGTCCAGAGTACTTATTATTTCTCGGGACAGAAGAACGAGGTTCGCTTCCCCTTTGCTACGATCGATCCATACATAGGCCAGATTATGCTCGAGGTGCTAATGCAATACTAGACCGTTTTCCCAACAACCTTCAAAGGCCCCATGGAAGGCAACTACCGCAAGTCCGACGAGGTCGAGGCTGGATCGACCGTATGGTCGCCCTGCGGCGAGCAAGGCATGGCCAACATCAAGTCGGAAGTGCGCATAGTGCCCATGAGCGCCAAGGGCCTTAACCTGCTTACCGTCGATACCGTCGATGGCAAGTTCACACAGAAGTATTACATGCAGTGGCAGAAGTGTGATAAGCCGAGCGGTGGCGGCGGTGGCGGCACTACGATTCGCCCGCCGATGGATTTGGATGGGAATTTGTAGGTGACGGGTGTGAGGACTGGGAGAGGAAGGAAGGAGTCTGTATATAGCTTTCCCTTGATATGGGACGAGGTGGGGTTTCATCTTAATGTTATCTCATTGTTTGCAGTACGCCTTGGTGTGTGGAGTGATTTCCTGATAAGTGCAGATGTCCTGTTATTAATTCGCCCTAGCAAGTCTCTTATAGTGTTGAGATCGAACGCGAGTTTGCTGTGCCTGCGAGGAGGGCACTATAAAATAGTTTCTCGAAACTAGCTTTCTCTAAACTAGCTTTCTCTAGCATTCGATAAGTAGTGCACTGCTCCATTGAGCACTACAGATATTGTAAATGCGTGTGATGCACTCAATTCTCTCAAACATGTCTTTACACAGAGTTATACCCTGTACTGAGTGAATAAATAGGAGCCATAGAATGCACAGGAGAAGGGAATATATTACCAGCACAGAGCTACTGGAACAAAACGATTGATGTCAGATTTGGTATCGGACGTGAGTATCTTCGCCATTAGGGTCAAAGTATAATGTACACAGGAAATCCCGTCCCGCTCGCTCGCATATGCCGAAGACCGCAAGAAATCATCCACACAACATGTCTACATCTACTTGCGCTCCGCCACAATCTCATCACTACCGTGCTCACTCGCCTTATTCTCCACGACAGGCGCACCGGTGATACTCTCACCGCCCATATCCCAGTCATTTGCCAAATCCTCAAGTGTCCTGCGCTTCGTCTCAGGGATCAGCAGCGTAGTGAAGATACCACAAAACATGAAGGCGCTGAAGATTTGCATGACGTGGTTGAGCCAGGGATTGGCTGCAGCGCCCTTCGCGCCGGGTGCCGCACCACGCGTGCGAAGGGGAGCAATGGCACCTTGAGCAATGATGGAACCGATTTTGCCGGAGCCGGCGGAGATGCCGTGCGAGGTAGATCGGTAGCGCGTGGGGAAGCACTCGCCGGGGACGATGAAGGTAGTGGAGTTGGGTCCCCAGTTGAAGAAGAGTTGGATCAGGATGTAGATGGCCAGCATGCCGTGAGAGCTGATGTGCTCATAAGCGAAGCCCCAGATCAGGAAGAGTATCGTGAGAAAGACGAAGCCGATGAGTTGCAGAGGACGCCGGCCAATGGTGTCGAGAGTAGCTACGGCGAGCCAGTAGCCGGGAATAGCGCCTGCACATACAAGGATGCAGTTACCAGCAGCCAAGTTGTACAGTTGGTGATAGACGTTGCTGCCGGAGGCATAACCGATGGCACCAAGGACAGTCGACGCGTTCAAGCCCAGACCGTAAAAGGCTACATCAAGCAGCAACCATGACATGGCAGTGCCGAAGAGAATCTTGCCGTTCTTGATCTTGCCGTAGAACCTGAAGAAGTCGGAGAAGGAAGCCTTGGGCACCTCGAGGGCAGTCGCTGAAGCGCGGCGGGCGGCTGCGGCTTCCATCTCGTCAGGGTGGCCTTCACCTCTCTTGCCGGAGATGTAGGTGTTGACGTCTGCGTTGGCCTTTTCCACGTCGCGGGCCACGTCAAAGGTATAGCGGGGAGTTTCCGGGATAGTGAGACGGTAGTACAGAGCAATGGCGGCAGGAACAATGCCGAGACCTGGAAACTTCAGCTACGAGAAGACAAAGTCGCAGTTATTTTGGCCTACCGATCAAAGCTCTCCACATCTTGTCTATGGCTACTTGGCAAGTGCCAGAGCAGCTGGCGTAGTCTTTGGCACCAGAAAGCGAGTCTTTGAAGCCCGCAGTGAGAATCAACATAACCAAAGCGCCGGCAAGCTGTCCGAATCCTTGCATGGAAAAGACGGCACCCATCATGGCTCCTCGCCATTTGGTGGTAGCGAACTCAGACGTGATGATGCTCGAAAGGGGATAGTCGCCGCCGATACCTGTTTAGGTTAGCGGGGGTCGTAGGGTTACTGATCCGGAAAGCTTACCGATACCCATCAACACGCGCCAGAAGATGATGAGGCCAACAACAGACGTGCCGGGACCAGGACCAACGAGGGATTGGGCGAGGGTCGCGACGATGATCAGAATCAGCTCTAGACCGTACATCTTCTTGCGGCCGACAATGTCCGCGAGGGCGCCGAAGCCGAACTGGCCAATGACAGTTCCCGCCGACGTCGACAGCTTGATGGCTGTGTCTTGCGGCGTCGTCAAGGCGCCCTTGTTGTCGTGCTTGTAGACGATGCCCAGCATGATGGTCAACAGCGACACGCAGAAGATGTCGTAGCTGTCAGTGAAGAATCCGGTACCCGCGACCAGGACGGCCCGGACGTGGTACCATCCAAACGGCGCCTTGTCGATCTCAGCGAGCGCAAGCCGTCGACGCTCGTTGGGGTCCTCGATGTGCGCAAAGTCATTGTGGAAATTGTGGAAGGCGTTGTTGCCACCAGCAGTTTTGGTGACCATGGTGAAGCTTTGCCGATGCTTGGCTGCAGGGCTTGGAGTTAGTCAAGAACAATCAAGAACAGTCAAGAAAGGACAAGAGTTGGGGAGCTGAGCCAAGGACTCAAAGTTCGGTTGGTGCTCTTTTATATCGAGCGGTCCGGCACTGCAAGGGCGACCGGAGCGTGGAGGGTGGGAAGGAGGAGAGCGAATGAGAGGGCGAGGATATAGCACGAGTGCTCGAGTACGGATATCGGCGATGGCGCAGAGGAGCGAGGTTGCGATGTTTTCGCTCTGCCAGCACGCGCTAGAGGGTGCCGCTTTCTTGACAGGCTGGAGGAAGCCGCGCCGGGGGCGAGAAGCGTGCAGGGAGGCGCGGTGGTGGGCCGAGGAGGGAAGGAGTGAATCGTGAACCACGCAGCCAATCAGGCCGCGCCGTTGCACCACGTTCTTCGCTAGGGCCAGAGGGGCCAGATATACTCCACAACCACCTCGCCATGCCATACCATGACGGACCCACGCCGCAGAAAACGCAGAAAACGCCCCCTTCCACGCCCATTTGCTTGTGAAAGCTTGCGTCTGCTGGGCACCCGACCAAGTTGCGCCGTTGCAGCCCCGCTCGTTGTGAGCGCCGAATCCAGAGGGAGTGGGCATTTGTGTTACCAAATCTCACCCCGTCCAGAGAGTGCACCATTCAGCGCCATGTTTCCGTTTGCACGGCTTCCAGAAGCTGACGAGGAATCCCGCGCGCCGGGAATTGCACTCCACTTATGCGCGTTTCCCTGTTGGCCAGCCCTTTAGTCGGGTTCCATCAGGGTCTCAAATGCGCGCCGTTCCCCCAGAAACATCTAGTCCGAGTGTCGAATTCCTCATGCAGTCTACCTCCATCCGGAGGGCCCGTCGTGGAGTGATGGAGTGATTTCCAATGGTTACCATGGCCTTCTTCATAAGACGCGCTGGTGGCATGCGCCACTGGCTTGCATTTCGTGTTGACACCACAGCTCACCACGCCGCAAGGACTGAGCGACTTCTCAGCCTTCGTACGAATCCAAACTCCAGGCATCGTGTTCGACAGACTTTTGGCGGGGGCATTGATGGCTGTTCCACGGCCTCCAGTACCGATTCCGCCTCGCAGTGCCGCTTACACCCCACGAAACAACTAGGATATGCCGTCTCCACATCGCAATCCAAAACAATGGGACTGACGCATGTGCTCCATAGCGCTACCACACGTACAGCATCGGAGACAGCAGCCTGGGTCGATTCGGTGACCAGTCTCTGGTCTCAGCCGAGACTCTGGAGACGGTTGATCCTAGATCTACTAACAACTTGCTTCGTGGGAGTCCTTGTAGGCTGCGGAATTTGCTTTTGTTTCTGGAATTTCAAATCGAAATGTCGTCATTACCTGCGCTAACCTACCAGTAAGCGGATATACTCAAAGCACGTGGCCGTTGGAGACTAACAACTTCAGATTCTTTACCATGAGGGGCTCGTCATCATCACTCCACCACGTGCGTAAAGTCTCGTCGATCCACCAAGTGGCCGATTTTGGAGTGTGAAAGTACGTGTAGAGACCGGAGATGATGCGCAACCTGCATAGCTCATCCCTCGGATGTTTATTGTACCCAATCCTAATAGTCATCGACCACCCAACGCACCTCAAAGCTAGCCAAACACCTCAACCCCAACCAGGTCTGGAGCCCAAGTTCCATCCGCGGATCGGAAGGTAATGCTGTTATTTCCGCCAGCAACAAATCCGTCCACTTCGATCGATAGTCGCCCAGTCTCCCACCAGTCCCCACCTGACAAGGGAAATGCCCATCTCTTCTGGGTGCCTCCATTCACAGTAATCGTCATATTCCTGGTATTGGAGCCCCAACCCCACGCTGTCTGGAAAGCATAGTCGTAATTGACGAAATCGACGCCTACTACCTTCTTTCCACTCGACACGGCGCTGATCGAATGGAAGCTGGCGCTGGCACCGGAGCCTATTTCTCCGATCTTCTGACCAGTGGGTTGGCATTCCTGGTTGGGACACCCGACAAGCCGAGCCGAGCCGCCGAGGGTTGCGCCCGCGGCCGAGTAGTAACCTACAGACCGAAGAGACGTAAGAGAGATGTCGGAAAGAACCCAGAGCTTCATCTCATGGCCAGCCAATGCGATATTTTGTACACCGTTGACGGATCCTACGTCGGTTGCTGTCCACACATCCCTCGCTGTTGCCGAAAATATACCAAGAGAACCCAGGTCTACCTCAATGCTCTGTGACTCGTTCTTCCAATTCGCGATGCCCAGCACCTTGCGGTCCCCAGAGAGTTCGCCCAGCCAGATGTCCCATTCTTCCTCGGTATACCTCCTCACCAACTGCGCTTGCTTGGCTAAAGAATCCTGGTTGATTGCGATGACTTCCTTGTTCGACAGAAGCTCGACAGAAGCCTTGGAGAGCATCGGCGAGTTCAGCACAGCGCCAATGATCAGAGGGGACTTGTTGATGGCCCACATCCCAAAGTGGAATCTCTCTTCCTCGACAGAAAGTGCGTTGAGCCCTACTATTAGCATATCCATATCCGCGAAAGCGCCGACAGTTGTGCGCTTGTAGTACGGAACCACTTGGTTCGTGATGCGCCAGATGCTGCGCCACGCGTTGTAGATATCGTTGCTGATCCTCCAGGTATTTCCGATGGCTGATGCCCACGCCCCGACGTCGGTGCCGATACCCCATTGGCATACAAAATACTGGATATCGCGATCGACCGCTTCCAGCGTGTCTGCCATGCGCTGGAATCGTGCTGGCGATTGCGCCTCCGCAGAGTCGGCGTCGACCATAACTGTGCGCGATGTGGCATAGCAGTTGTCGTATCTCGACTGCGTCAGCCGAGCTGTCATACACATTGCGGAACTTAACTCACTTCAAACTGTCTCCCCCCCACTCTGCGAAGCTCTCTGCATCAATTCCTTCAAAGTCTTGACCCACATCAGCTCCCGCTATCACACGAAGCTACCAGTATTCCTCACCAAGGCTCGCCGGCAGATCCGTACTGCCGCATTGCAAATACCCTGCTCCAGAATACAACCCAAACCCCAACCCAAGGCCATGCAAATAGTCACCCAACGCTTTACCGCCCGAAGGGAAAAGTGTCTCGTTCCATTGCAGCCTCCCTTCCGAGTCCCTATCGCGTGAGGGCCACCCGCAATCGACAGTCGCGAAATTGTAGCCCAGGCTAGAAAGCCCGAGATCTACCAAACTTCGCGCGCTGGCCTTGATTTTGTCCTCTGATGGCGAGCAGCTATACGAGTTGTACGAATTCCAGCCCATTGGCGGAGTTGGTGAGCGTACTGTACGCGCATAGCTCAAACCGGCGAACGCGGAGAGCAATGGGACGATGCGTGCCGCCATGGTTGCAATTGACGAAAGAGATGGAGTTAGTGACTTCTGGAGAATGTTTCGCGCCTACCCTAGAAACTACTGCCTGCGGGACTATCCCATGTTTATACACTTGCGCCGCTTCATGTTGACATTTCGCGACAATGTACTACCGAAGTCTGGTCGGCGGTGCATGGGCTTTTCGAGCCGGTGGG
The DNA here is from genome assembly GCA_010405425.1 of Lentithecium fluviatile CBS 122367. NCBI lineage: Eukaryota > Fungi > Ascomycota > Dothideomycetes > Pleosporales > Lentitheciaceae > Lentithecium > Lentithecium fluviatile. Next base: position 1,494,657 of record MU005570.1, read on the forward strand.
TCAACTAAACGTCGGAGCAAAACAGAGAATGCGGAAGGCGGTTGGGAGTGCTTTATAAGAACGTACAATAATGCGGGGTAATTCTTCCGACGATGCATCCAGAAAGGGACGTGGACTGGCTGTCTAACCGCATTTGGGAAGAATGAGGGCGCGCCAACCATCTCGTCCCTGTTCGGCTTCATTCAAACTTGAATTATACCGGACTTGAACACCATCACACGGAGAATGCTTAGCCTTTCGTGGCCTGCAGGTTTGTGGCTGATTTCCAATGCGCGGACTCTCCCGCCGAGCTCCGCAGCCGCTGGATTTTCCGTCGTTGATATCTTTGTTGGACTTTCAGCAGCATCTATTGAATGGCTGCGGGTCGATTTTTACTTCAATCCGTGAGTGCCAAAGGTGCACTGCAGTATGCTCCCCAAGAGTCTTCCACCAAGGCACTGTGGTTCCCAAATCTTGACTGTCGATACCTGTCTAGCGCCCAATTTACCACATGCCTAGGTTTAAACACTTTCATTCAATGACCGGAAGGCAGAGAAAGAGCTGGAACCTTTTTCTATTTGAATTTTCTCTTCTCTTAGTAACCTTTTCTTTTACTTTCTTTCTTTCCCTCATTAGTGCGAACGTTGTGAAGGTGTTGTGCGGAGAGGTCAGCAGTAGTCTGAAGAGTAGCTTTTATACTTCCGAGGTCGTCACCGTCGAATTTTATTTCTGAAGCACTGCGGTTGTCGTTGGAGTATTATGCAGCTTGAAGGGATGTTGAGCTCGATTTATCCCTCGGTTCGCGCTGACCCATTAACCAAACTTCTCCCCCTCGCCCTACTCCTTCTTTCCCTCACTAGGCCCTTTAGCGATAGCCTAAAACGTCCAGTCAAGGGGAGACATGCGAGTGCAGAGACCGACCTCTTGCCTTTCGTCTCTTCTCTGACGATTGCACCGAAACGATTAGTACTTTAATCTCGATGATGTTGGTTTCCCGGATCCTTTAGGCAGCGAAGAGTTAACATTCACCACTCACCACTCGACGTCACCCGAACAACGGAATCAGCCCTCCAATTTTTTTTCTTGTCCGCACAATGTGTCGCCTTCCTCCATATAAATACTCAGTTCTCAGATGACACGCACCAATAAAACTTCTACAAATCCGCACGGCGTACCCAGCAACTCGATTATCACCATGTCTACAGACTACCATGTCCCCGGTATTCCTCCGACTACAACACCGGACGAGATCAAAAGAGCATATCACAAATGCATGATGGCGAATCACTCAGATAAAACAGTTCGTCTCCCGAATGATGAACGCGAGAAGCGAGTAGCAAAGGCCAAGCAAGCTGTTCTTGCGTGGGAGGGCTTGCGCAATCCCGAAGAGAAGCGGCGCTATGATATACGGCTACCGCGCGACATGTTCTATTCCCCGGGAGAGCGGCAGGCTCCTCCGCACGCAGAGCGTCGCGAATACTACCAGACGCTATCACAAACTAATCCGCAGGCATTTCATGAACCCCGTTACCAGCCAAATCCTCAACGCGCCCGACGGCCACAGGCACCTAGTCCCAACCTCCGCCCGCAGACCGCGATGAGTGCCTCCGCGACCTGAGACTCACCGACCCGCACGAAGATAAAGCGAGAATCGAAAAGGACCAGGACAGGCTGCTCGCGCAGTGCTATGGCTGGATACTAGCGGATGCCAACTTCCAGCGATGGCGGGCCAAGGGCGATACGCGCCTGTTGTGGATCAAGGGCGACCCAGGAAAGGGCAAGACGATGTTGACGATGGGCCTCATTGACGAGCTTACTTCGAAACACGGATCGTAGACTGCGATGTTGAAGAGGCTGGTCAAGTTCAAGCGCCCTTCTTGGCCGTGCCTGTTGGCTTACTTCTTCTGCCAAAGCACCAGACCGGAGCTCAACAATGCAGCCTCAGTCTTGCGCGGACTCATCTACCTACTTGCCGTGCAAAAGGAGAGTCTTATACGACATGTACAGAAGCGACATAGAGCTTCAGGTAGCAGAGTTTTCGAAGGGCCGAACGCCATCTATGCGCTAAGGGAAATACTGTCGGATATTCTCAGCGACTCGGCTTTGCCGACGTACCTGCTAGTCGACGCACTAGACGAGTGCACATCTGGTCTCTCTGAACTCTTGCATGTCATTACGGACGAAAGCCTCGCGCAACGCTCAAGAGTCAAAATGGATGGTAACAAGCCGCAACCTGCCAAACATCGAGCAGTTTCTTCAGCCCAGCTCGATAAGCGACAAGGTCAGCCTCGAGCTCAATGCTGGCCATATTTCGAAAGCGGTCGTGGCATTTGTCGACTTTAAAGTGCAGCATTTAGCAGCTGCGCAGAGGAGCGCTGAACTAAGGAAAGAGGTTAAGGAGATGCTCTGCAAAAGGGCCAAAGGCACGTTTCTGTGGGTGTCGCTCGTCTGCAAAGAGCTGGAGACTGTGGACTACTACTGCTTGAAAGATGTGCTACAGGAGATGCCGCCCGGACTAGACCCGTTGTATAAGCGCATAATGGGACAGATCTTGGCGCAGAAGCGCACACAAACAATCTAGTTCTGCAAAGGCATCCTCTAGTCAGCCACGATCGCATACCGGCCGCTGCGACTCCAGGAAGTTGTGGTGGCCGCTGGACTCCCTGAGGACCGATTTAGTGACATTCAAGGGGTCGTCGATCTTATCGGCCGCTGCGGGTCCTTCCTCATTGTCCGCGACGATACTATGTTCTTCGTCCACTTGTCTGCTAGGGATTACTTTACGTCTGGTGATGGCAAGAAGGTGCTGGAAGGCACAGTGGCAACGCAGCATAGAAGAACAGCCGACTGCCTACTGGACGCGATGGATAGCAAGTTGCGAAGAGACATGTGCAACTTGCAGAAGCCAGGAGCGCGGATCCAAGAAGCTACGGGCCGTATTAAAGGCAGCATTCTTTTACAAATCGCATATGCGTGCGAGTACTGGATCGAGCATCTCTCTGCATGTCCACAGGATTCTCATAATGTCCTATCAGACGATGGCAAGACCCACCGCTTCCTCCAGAGGCATCTTTTGTACTGGATAGAGGCTATGAGCCTATTAAACAAGATCCCAGTCGCAATAGCTGCAATACAGAAATTACAATCTATTTTAACTGTAAGTACCTAGCGAATCAGAGGGAAAGGTACTGATATATATTAGAAAGGTAACAGCGAAAGGTTGTCGCGCATAGTGCATGACGTGCTACGATTCTTAATGTGGAGCGGAGCAGTAGTACAGGAAGCTCCTCTGCAGATATACCACTCTGCTCTTCTATTCGCTCCAGAAAAAAGTTTAGTTCGGAAGAGATTCAAGCAAGAGACGCCGGATTGGATAAAGGTCAGGTCCGAGGTTGACAGAGATTAAAGCGCTATGCTGCAAACGCTCGAGGGCCATTCTTCCGCGGTGACGAGCGTGGCCTTCTCGCCGCAGGGGGACCGTCTGGCGTCCGCTTCACACGACAAGACCGTCCGGCTGTGGGACGCGGCCACGGGCCGGCCGCTGCAGACGCTCGAGGGCCATTCGGACACGGTGACGAGCGTGGCCTTCTCGCCGCAGGGAGACCGGCTGGCGTCCACTTCACACGACAAGACCGTCCGGCTGTGGGACGCGGCCACGGGCCGGCCGTTGCAGACACCCGAGAGTTATCCAGGATTTACTGAAGCTTCGACCAATTTTCAGGATGCATATAGAAAGGGTCAGTGGGTATTATTTCAGAAAGAAGGTATTCTGTTACTCCCTTCACAGCATCGTGTATCATGCTCAGCTGCATATAGAAGTCTTATAGCTCTAGGCACCCAGTCTGGTCAACTATTACTGTTGAGCTTCTCAAAGTAAATGGAATACATTATCCACCTGCCCACCCGCCTCCGTTGAAGACGGTTCTCTTTTATATGGCAGCGCGGACCGAAGATCAGCTGATAAATCTTGATTGGAAATCATGCTCCCGCACAGCAAGTTCTGCCGGCGCGCAGGTACCGAGGCCGGCATCGCGTAGCTGCGTAACCTGTTACATTACAAGAGCTAACTTCGCTTATTAAGCTTCTTCAAATCGCAGCCGACGATCTAGAATTAATAAGGGAGATTATAAGTCTCTGCGGCTCGTTTCTTACGGTTAGAGACGGAGTTGTTTATTTTGTACATTTATTAGCAAAGGACTTTTTACTTAAAAAGGTTTTAGATAATATCTTTCCATCTGGCAAGGAAGAGGTCCACTACGCACTCTTTTTAAGATCGCTTTAGGTAATCTCTACGACGCTCTAATGAGATATGTACAGGCTAGGTGCGCTAGGATATCCAGCCAAGTAGATTAAGACGCCAGACCCAGATCCACTAGCAGCGTCACGCTACCCATGCCTCTACTAGATTAATTACCTCTGTGACTAGAATCCTAGCTCTTCTGTAGTGGATAAAATTAATAGACAAGACAGTCAAGATCTGGGATGCGAGCAGCGGCGCGTGCCTCTCGACGCTTGAGGGCCATAGCAGCTACGTCAACTCAGTCGCCTTCTCGCCCGACTCGACACGGCTGGCGTCAGGGTCTGACAACAACATAGTCTATCAAGGCCTAGGCATGAGTTCGGATTATACGTGGATAACCTACAATTCAGAGAATATCTTATGGCTACCATCAGAATATCGACCGTCACGTTTCATAGTATCTGAGAATAGGATCGGTATTGATACTATCCAGGGGAGGGTATGGATATGTACTGTGGAGTGTAACAAGCTTAACGCGTGCTAAGGCGTTAGGAGTAACTTAGCGATCTCTCTTCTTTTCCGTCACAATCATTGTCATGCCTAGCAAATAACATGTGCCAACCGACCTGACGTCTTTATTTGCGGATTACTCACATCCCTCGCAGTAGAAATGCGCGACACAACGCTCCGTCCTCTTACTCTAACATCCACAACCCCCAAGTCTACCCCACACATCGATAAACCTGACCACAAGTTCAACATGTCCGACACCAACACTCCCTCTACCTACCCACCTGGCATCAAGATCCATTTATGATGCCCAAGACATACTACGCCATCATGGTCCGCAACATTAACGACAACAACGGCGCCGCAGACCTCCCCACTCTCACATTCATCAACGGAAACCGCTTTAGGGTGTACCCCCATTACTCGGAAGCTCTCGCAGTCTTTAGAATACTAGGCCTCGCCATTCTCCAAGATCCTAGATATGTAGGCTCGTATGCGATGCAAGAAATTCCCCTTGGGATCGAGAATTGGAACGCCGACGTAGCAAAGGCGTTTCAAGTTTTCAATACTGGAAGGCAGAGTGTTCAAATTGTTTGGATCCAGAGGTTTACAGATGGGAAGCTTGAGGAGGGTAAGGGGAATCAGGTAGGGAAAGAGGGGGTTGGGAGCGGGGGTGGAGGTCCGAAGGGAAAGGGGAAGGGGAAGAGCAAGAGGGTGAGCTGGAAAGAGAGGGGTGTTGATTTGATGGGGAGTTTCGGAGGAGTCTTCGGAATGGCCGGAAGCGAAGTGAGTTTGTGCATTGGCTTTAGGGAGTGCGGAGGAGGAATTAAGTCAGGAGTCATCAGGAATATGAGCCAGTATGTAATTGCGTAGCCTTTGAATTTTAGGAGGTGATCCTCATCTGTTGCTTAGTTCTTAGCTATGGCTTTTTGAATTTGCTCTGGCCATTCTGGAGTCACTGGACACCATACTTGCTTCCCATGGTTGCTACGTTGATAAAATATTAGAAGCCAGCAAATACAACCAATTATATACTCAATAAGCTTTCGACATAGCAATTTGTTTGTTTCGTTCCAATCAACATTCGCTATTTATCAACTGTCATTTTTACTTCAGCAAGCACAAACACTTTATGTAGACCTTGTGAGCAAAACGAAATGAGTCGCTTCCTATAAATCCTCCTCTCGACTCTCCCTTCAGAACGCCTCCACCCAAACTCCCAAAATGGCAGTGTTCATCCTCATGCGCCGCGACCTCACCCGCTGCCCCTGCACTCCCGCTCCCCTCTACATCTATGACCCCGGCACTTTTAACCGACGTATGCTGCCGCCAAAAAGCAGCTCCTCTCTACCCACGACGAGTTCGAAGACGAGATCGAGAAACGCGGCTGCTCGCTCAGCGCTAATTTTATGAAAGCCTCCTTCATGAATGAGTTTGAGAGTGTCGAGATCCGGGATGAGCACAACTACAAGTACGCGGTGTTTGGGATAAAGAAGATGGAGCTGGGACCGAGGGGGAAGGAGGAGAGTCGGGCGAGGAAGGCGTTGAGAGAGAAGAAGATGAAGGAGAAGAAGGAGGACTTTCTGGATGTGGGAGGTGTGGATAAGGAACTGTAGGAGATGACTGCGGATGGTGAGGAGGAAGAGAGAGAGAGGAGAAAAAGGATGTGGAGAATGCGGGTATTGCGTAGATTGGTCGCAAGTTTGCCTTTAAGGTGGAGAAATACGTGATGATAATGGCTGGAGAAGTAATAGCCCAGACAAAAGGGACAACATTAGGTTTTCTAGCAGTAGAATGACTTCTAGATAATTTGCATCGAGCGAGGAGTATCGGAGCTGAAGTTATAAGACGAGGAGCTTGAATAATAGAAGACCGAAGCCACTGTGATATCAAAACAAATTGCATTCACGAAGATGCAAGGACTAGGCCCTTGTCAACTCTACCTTGAGAAGCTATCCAAAACCCATGAAACAACACAAAAGCATTCCTTGAATCCTCGGACCACGCCCCCAAGCCCTCCCTCGCAAGCAACAAACTCACGCCTACCTACCCCAAAACATAAATCTTCCAGATTCACCACCGCTCATCAACAATCAGACTGTCCGTGGCTTCCAAATTCTGTCGGGTACATTTGAATTCACGACTTGTGGATTTTTCACCTCTAAGCTTCCAATATAAGATGACATAGGGGTGTGGGTATGTTTTCCTAAGCTCCTTCTGGAGCTCTTTCAGGTAGTTGTTAGCACTTTCGTATGACGAGTAAGCTGCGATAGATTTGACGGGGATACCGGCTTTGTGGGGAAATGAGTTCTAGTATTTGGTGTTTAGGATGAGGTAGACGGCTGTCATGGTGCGGAAGTGGGGCAGAAGATTGGTATGGGGATGTGAAGATGCCGTTTCTGAGCTGACGTTTATCCACGGTAGTGAATGAGTGCTTAGGAAATGAGTCTCTGGCTTTATACGGTGCAGGACGGCTTGCTAATGAGAGATCACTTGATCCCTGTGACCGCCATCTTTTCACGAGTCACCTGTACAATACCTTGTCGCCAAACCATTGTCCACTGCATCATTAGTGCGTGCAAGTCCCAGGTGACTTTCTCAAAGGTCGCAGTGAGCACTAGTCTAAATCCTGAAGTCCGCGCGCATAAGTCGATCTAAACCACAGTTAGTTTGATCTAGAAGTCACAAATAACCCCAAGGAACTCAAGCGACCAGCGAAGCCTACCATATCCTCATCTACCGTCGCCCAGCTCATCAACATCAAACCTTTATTTCCCGCAAAGATAAAATGGCCGACGACGACGACACCGACATCGATTTCGACCTGGATTACGACGTCCCACGATAGAATACACCCCAAAATGCCACATACGACCCCGAGCTCGACTTC
>MU005570.1:1502375-1523772 GCA_010405425.1 Lentithecium fluviatile CBS 122367
ATTGCCCGCAGCCGTCCCCGCAACGAATACTCGCCCCGCCCACGACTCCCTGACGACCAACTCTTCCATCAGCCAGCCCCACTCCTCGGCCCAGTACCGCGACGCTCCTACACCACGCCCTCCGACCCTTCTCGCCTCCGCCTCACCCCTTACCAATGCCCCCCAGCCAGTTTTCACCCTCCCCGCACGTCCAGTCCCAGCCTCGTCCCTCAACCTACCTCTTTTACACAATCTACATCCTGCACTCGCTCTCCTTCACGACGCCCACCCCACCGCGTCTGCGCTCCAACGTGCTGATCGCGTGTCCCGACCTTTCCCGGGCCCGTAGGCAGATGGAGCAGAAGGCTCAGCACGACCATCCGGGTTCACGAGATGTTACCAGGGAGATGAGTAAGGTGGGGATTGCGCCGGAGAATATGGTGGCTTGGTTGGTTGTGGAGGAGATGGGGAAGGTCCATGAGGGAGAAGGTGAGGCATGTTTATTGGGTCGAGGGGTGCGAGATGTATTATGAGAGCTTGGATGTTATGGCAAGGTATGGGAGAGGGAGGGGAGTATGAGTATGGCATGTGATCGGGGGCTTGGAGAGCGGGATTGAGGCGAGCTAGAGGGAGGATCAGTCTATGACTCTGTGTTTAGAATTGGTCGTGCTTTTGATTTGTCGAGGGGTCATTCATACGTCTTTCTCAGCACGGGCACGCACCCGTGTAGCCATTCCTGTGGCTCCTCAAGCACCCTTCATAGTAACCAAAAGCGAATTCCAATTGTTCCTGTATTCGTAGAACGGTACCTTGCGGCCGTGATGAAGGCATGGTGGCCTGTTGATTTGCCTCAAAGGAATAACCTCGTGAACTATTCACTATGTCTACTCTAGAATGCAGACATGGGCAAGCTATTTTCCAAGACTTCTCAGGAACTCCGCCTCTCGCTGCGCATCCTCGTCCTCATCCTCCTCCAAAATATCATCGTCCAAGATCGGCGAGGGAAGACGCGGCGGACGTGTCTCTTCGTTGCGCATGCTACCGCTCTCCATCACCTTCGCCGTCGACCCCATACCATAAGTATTGCTCTTCTCGGTCTGTCCACTGCTCACATACCCCACCGTCTCAATCCACCAGTAGTGATTCCAGATTCGCCCCTCCAACCCGCGCTCGCTGTACTTGAGCAGCTCGAACGGCCTCTGGGCAGGCTCAAGCCGGTAAACCCTGGCGTCGTCCGCAAACTGGAGTGAAGATGTACCTACGAGTTGGGCGTTAGCGTGCTGGGCCTTGATCTCCTTGACTTTGTTGACGGCGGCGCGGAGTTCGGCATAGACTGTGATGGCATTGCCGCGGAGTTTGCCTGGCTCGAGAGCGGTAGTGCGGTGGTGCATTAGCGAATAGACGAGTTGTTGCGGAGGCGGCTGTGCGGGGGAGAAGGGTTGGATGACAGCGGAGGGGGAGACTGGCGGACTGGAGGGGATCTCAGAATCGGATGTTGACATGCTAGGGTTCGAACTCCTGTGTTGATGAGCGTGGGCTCTGTAGATGGATTAGCGAATGCGGATGAAATACCTGCGGTTGTGGGAGACGTGTGGGGTGGGGTAGGGTTGAAGGTGACGAGTTTGTTTTGATATATAGGCCTCAACGTGTCGCGGAGCTTCGGCAGCCGGTGAAGCGTCGTCGTCGCTATAAACCAGAGGTCAATTTCATTGTCACCTTGAAAGACCAGGTTTTGTGCGCTCGGCTTTCACCGATTATTTCTTTTCAAACCTCTTTTTCGTCTCGAAAAATCCATTTTCGTTTATTAAGGGAACATCCTCCTCTAAACTCATGACATTCTTTGTGCTTGAATGTCTGACGTGAGTGCTGTAACAGTGCTCGTAGGGCTGCGTGTCAGTGTAAAAATCGAGAAAATCGACTGTTGCAAAGGCGCGGTTCAGGCGTCTTCTGGTGGCATCATGACTTCAAGCGTCTGCTCTCCGAACGCCCTTTTGAACTCCGGAATAGACCTCTTGCTCATCCAAGCTGTGAGTACAGGTGCCCTCTTACTCCTAAACGCGCCCGTCTCAGTCCCATCGCCAGGATCCCTCATTTCAAAGTCTCCAGCATCGTTGGCACTAGCATTTGTATCCTCTGTAGCACCCGAATCTTTCCCCTTCGTTCCTCCATTCGCTGCTTGTTTTTCCACCGCCCGACTCGCAAGACTTGTGTAAATATACCACGTTTTGGCCACCCTTCCCTCCCCGCCGTCATTCTCTTTTGAAGGTTTGACTACTCTGCGCGCCATCTCGACGATGCCGACCATCTTTGTCGTTGCTTCTCCCTGCGCTGACACCGCGATCGCCAACTCCTCCCTGCCTAGCCGATCTGGCCGCTCGACCGTCGAGTTCGTGGTCCGCTCGTACCCAAGATACACTTTGAGCCGATTGATACCAGATGTGACATTCTGATTCTTCGTAAAGACCACGGGTATGCAGTTCTCTTCCCACCATTGTGCACCACCAGTTCTTGATTCGATCGTTCGCAGGAGCTCGGGTGGGAGGAGTGCCCAGGGTCTGTAGAGCGGTTCGAGGTCCATCTTTGGCGCGTGTTTGGACGGTGGGGCGAATGTGGCATCAATAGGCGCCCCGTTGTTCATTTTTTGCTTTCGCGCTCCTCCCTCACCCTTCGTGCTTCGCGAAGCTTTTTGTTTCCCACTAGATGCCGCAGCTACACTAGCAGCCCCATTCACGGTGCTCACAGCCCCAATGACCGGTAACGTAGGCCCATCACTCGAGTAAGGAACGAGCGTCGCAAGCGCAAGCGTCGTGTCTCCTTCCCCCGCTTCCGAAGAGCTCATCGTTGTAGCATAGGTTGTCGTGAAGCAGTAGGGAATGGATATATGCTTATTCTTCGGCGTTCAAGCGTTGCGTACCAGCAAGAGGGAGAAGGATAACGTGGGCGCAAGCGCGCGTGAGGGTGGGTGGTTTACTAAAACTCACGATGCCAAGATTTCGCGTTGATGCGGAATTAAGGACTCACTACTTTAATCGCCGACCGAAAAAAGCCAACCCACAATAAACCCTACCCAGTGTATGGAATTAATCAAACTTACGTCTCTTAGGGGTGTGAGAGTAATCAGGACCTACTATACAGACTACTTGTTTCCCGAGAATTACCTACCGCAAGACGGTAGTGCTGAAGGCCTGATAACCTATGGCGTTGAAGCCTTCTAATAATTGCGAGCTAATCCTAGCTCAACAACGAGTATTACACCACCGCCCTATTCACTCTACAGCCCAAACTGGCCTTCGACCTCCTTCCAGCTCTGTTCTCTCTGCAACTCTTGCCTCCGCTTCTCTGCCTCCTCGCTCACACCCTTCTCTCCCTTGAGCCGTTGTCTCTCCTCATACGCCGCCCTGCCCTTCATTATTCTGTTCACAATCTCCCCCGCATTGACATCCTGCCAGTTGTGGTTCGCTACTTCACGGTAGATGTCGAGGGACTTGGCGGGGGCGTACGGGTCGTAGGTTAGCGGCATGAAAGAGGTGGTGCCGTGGTAGACAGCCGAGGGTGTTCCGTATGGGAGGGTGAGGAGGAAGGCTTTTGAGAGGGAGAAGGGAGAGCCGAAGACGACGGCGTTGATGTACTGAAGGTGGTTAGTAGGTTTGAAAGGATGGTGTAGGAAGGCGCTTACCTTGCACTGGAGAACGCAGAGGCCGCGCTCGAAGATGTTCATGATGGGGAAATTGATGCCTTTCCAGTGGTTGATGACCTCGTCGTCATGAATGCCAGCAACGAGGAACACCGGGCTGTAGTCCTCGCCAGTCTTCTCTATCCGTTCCTTCTTGGCCTCTTCGGTATACCACCCTCTTTGTTTCGCAGCGTCTTCTTCGGTTTGGGTCACTATTCGCAAAAATTCAATGTGCCCAGAAGAGAATAGATCCCATCCGCCGTCCACGTATGCCACCACCTGGCCGGGCCGTACCCCCTTGCCGTCTACCAGCTTGTGGAATTTGCCCTTTTCCTCCTTCACCGCGTGGTGGTTGTGTGAGTGATTATGGCCGCTCGACTCCCTGCGATCATGCACACTTGGCCGTCTGTCTCCCACCGAGCTCTGCGTCGTCGTCGTCCTGCGAAGCTTCGCCGGCCTAGATGCGTGCCAGTACCATACGTCGCAACCCGGGGAGAGGCCCGTGGAGTCGGTCGCGTAATCCTTGATCCGCTGCAGCATAGCCTCTCCCGTCTCCTTGCGCTCGACTTCGCCACCTGGTCCTTCCTCGCCGGACAGCATCTTCTCCAGCGAATGTATAAAGTGCGTCTTGGTGCATAGCAACATGCGGCCCACGAGATCGGTGGTCGAAATGCCGGGGGTCCGCTTCACCACCCTGAACCGCCCCGCCGCTTTGACGTAGCGGTAGCAGTCCTGGCCGTTGCTGTCAGAGGTGATGTCGTCGCCATGCACCACATACCAGCAGCCGTAGTGTGTTATCCAGGGCAGCGACGTGACATACGGGGCCTGGGGGATGGCGCGCGTCGCCCAGCGGCAGGCTTCTACGGCCATGACCCTGTCCACCATCAGCATCCGCCATGTCTGTTCATCCGCGCGTTGCGCACCGCTCGTCCAGGCGCATCACCGTCGGCCCCTTGTTCTCGAGGATCGCTTCGTCCGAGTGCACGCCCACGAGCAGCTTGGTGCCCAGCTGGCGTGCCTGCAACATGGCGCCGGCGTGTCCTGCGACATGCACATGTCAGACCTCATCTTCAAAGGTATGACGTATTCCGTACCGTGATGGCTGAAGTCGAAGCAGCCGTCAATCCAGATGCACGACTTGTCAACCTCGACGTCCTCCTGCGGCCCCACGGGCCAGTCGCCCTCGGCAGGGATCCATTCGCCCTGCAAAGTGTCGTCAGATGGGGAAGAGAGGCGGCCGAGCTCGAGTTCTACCTTTGCGCTCTGTCTGCGAACTATGGCGGGCGTGTTTCCGGGCATGATGGCGCAGCGACGGGGAATGCGACGGTTGTCGTTGGAGGGCTGGCCGGCGGGGGGAGCGATCGATAGAGGGCTCTGTGTCCAGCGAACCGTGGATCCGTGAGGTCTAATTGCTGCACGTGGGCGGTCGCGCAAGCTTGAGCTGCGTGTGATGTCGCTGCGGGCGCGGTGAATGGACAGACAGGGATCCGGCTATCTGGCGCGGGGCTTGCGGCGTCATCCAGCGAGAGGCGCGCGGGCGGCCATCCAGCGCCTCGAGTGGCCCACGCTGGCCGTGCCTGTTCCTGTCCGGCGCTGGCCCTGCGTCTGGATGTCGCGGGGGTGCAGTCTGCAATCTGCGATCTGCAATCTGGTGCGCCGAGGCCCTCGCGTCGCAGCAGTGCAGCAGTCGCAGCAGTCGCGCGCGTTTGCCTGTGAGGCCGGCGTCGAACAGGGCGCCCGTCAAAAATCCCCGGCTTATCGTCCTTGAAACGGTCTATAAGCCCGCTCCTATACCCAGCAGTACCTAGGTGTCGCAGCACAGCACAGCACAGCACAGCACAGCACAGCGCATCGCATCTCGACACTGCCCATTGCGCGCTGCATCGCTCTGCAGTTCCCCCGCCCGTGTCGCCGGCAATGCGCTGCTGCTTGCGTCCGCTATAGTCTGAGGCAGCGACCGGCCCCTGATCCGCAAGACTGGGTCTGTCCCGGCAGGCACAGGCACTATGGACCCCGACTCCACACCGCAGTCCACCGCCTCCAGCCAGCACGGCCAGCACGGCATCTTCTCGCGGCGCCCCTCCTTCTTCGGCGGACGACACCGCCCGCCCAAGACGCCCACAAACCTTCCTCGCGCCCCAGCAGGCACCCCGACCATCAATCTCCCGCCCGCCGACCCCAAAGCTAGCAATCCCAACCCCCCCGAGCCGAACCAATACGAATTCCACTTCCCGCCCAAGGTGCTCACCACCCCGCCGCGCCGCAAGCACGCATCGCGTCACAGCATCTCGTCGACCATCGGGGACATCGGCTCGCAGCTCCACCGCTCGCGCAGCGCCTCGCTCCGCACCAACGACTCTAGCGGCAATACGAGCAACACCTCCTCCCACCGGAGGACCCCCTCGGCGACCCTGGCGCTCTCCTTCTCCCCCGAGAAGAACGGCTCCCAGTCCAATGCCCCTGCCGCGCCGTCGCGGCCCGCCCTCTCCATATCCACCTTCTCCCGTTCCGGTAAGCAGAAGAGCGCCGAGAACGTAAGATCTGGGGACGGCGGGGCCAGACAGGGGTACGAGAAGACGCCCTCGAGCGCTGTCGATAACCCAAAGACACCTTTCGCCATGGCGGTGCCGCTGCGGTATCCCCCCACACAAAAGGAAATTCAGCATGCGCGGAGACAGGACTCCTCCATGAGCTACAACGGCAGCAGCCTGGGACCAGCAGCCCCAATATCAATACCGAACGGGTCAAATCCGCACGTCATCTTCCAGCACATACAAGAACTGGCATCGAAGCGGATATCGACCTTGGACTATCTCCGCAAGGCGTGAGTTCCCAAAGCCCCAACTATTTTCAGCCGCTAACAGCACTAGTCACGAAGGCAGGATATACTGGTTCAACACGCTCCTCTTCTCCAAGAATGATCTTACCCGCCTCCCCTCCTTCACGCCCCGGAATCTCGCCCGCCGTGCGACTCACTATCTCCTCCTCGGCTTCTCGCTTCCTACCATTCTCGACCTTAATTCCTCCTCTCCGACCGACTACCTCAAAGCCCTCAATGCGCTCCTCGTCGAGTTCGAACAATACACAAGCATGCACCCTGCCGATGGGAGTGCACCGAGTAGTCTGGGCAGAGGCAGGATACCGGGCATGCAGATGTTCAACAGGGTGAAGACTGGAAAAGGCAGAAGGAGCAGCAGTGCGGCTGACGGGCTGATGATGGGGATAGGGCAGGGCGGGTTTGGGCTTGGAGAGCCAATGAGCGCCATCGATGGACCCGGGAGTGATGACCTTTTGCTGCCGAACGAGTCGTACTCGTACCTCCAGACCCCATCGTTACCTTTCGACCCAGACTTTTTCAGCACCTTCGCTACGCTATGCGACGTGCTCATCGACTGCTATACCAAGATTCTTTCCTTGCTCTCCACACCAGAGAGCATCATGACCGCAGGAAATGGCGTACCCAGCACGGTGGGAGACCTGTTTAACAAGGCGGACGCGAGGGTTCGCAAGATCATACTGGCCAGTGTGGTGCGGGAGTTTGAAGAGTCGTGTCGGCAGGGTGTTAGAGCCGAGGTTGGTGGTGTTGGCAAGGTTGTGCTTGGTGGATTGATGTAATATGGCCACGAGGATGGTAACGACGATATGATATCCACATAGCATGAAGAGGATGCATGGTCTATGGCGTTCTGTGCGCTCCGCGGAGCAGGAGAGGACTTTTGATACCATTTGCGAATATGATACCTGTCTGTAATGCTCTACCACGGCTCGCAACCTCCACTTCTCCCAATCTTGTCACATCATGCAGTCCACTCACTACACAAAGACACCTCACGCAGCAGCCGCCTCATTCCTCTCCACCAAATCCCCCACCCCAAGTCCCCTCCCGACCTTCACTTTCACCAATTTGTCTTCCTTTCTAACCACCATCTGCCCCTCACTCCCCACCGCCTCCCCCTCATCCACATCCCTCATCTCCACATCCTCATCCTCCCTCTCCCTCAACTCCGCCTTCAAATCGCTCAAATCCATGCGCATACTATACGCATCCTCGCCATCGGCATAATACTTGGCCTCGATCTTATCGACCTTGAAGCCCAGCGTGTCGCGGTAGAGATGTAGCGCCGCAACGTTGGAGACGCGCACGTGCAGGCTGACGTAGTGCGCGGCGAAGGTTTCGGCCATGGCGCGTTGGGATTGGCGCATTAGTTTTTCGGCGAGGCCGAGACGGCGGTGGGTGCGCATTACGCTGAGCGAGGTTATGTGCCCGTGGGGGATTCCGTCCGTGGGTTCTTCTTCCATTTTGGCGAGGACGTAGCCGACTATTTTTGGGGGGTCGTAGGGGGTTTTCTGGGGGCGGGATGTCTACCGAGGGAATTAGCAAGAGGAATTGGGTCAAGATTTGATGGCAGGATGATGGGTTGGAGACGAGACTTGAATATCACGTGGGGGCCATAGTTCCCAGGGTCGAAATTGTAAGCATTCGTATATTCCTCTCCCAAGTTCCATCTCTTGCTCTCCTCGCTTCGTAGTTTAGACCTACCTGAACGCCCAGGTCCGCACTCCCTGGTGCTGTACGCAAGGCCAGTGAACTTCGAGAGGGGAAAAGTACTCACATCAACCGCCACATAGCTCAACTGCGGCCAGCTCATCGCATGGTATAGGTAATACTTGCAGAAGTAGTTTTCCGGCAGATTCGTAATATTCGCCAATTGCACATGCGGTATGTCATCCGGCCTCAGGACACGGATGTCCATTTTGCTCTCGCTCCCCGTGCTCTTTCTAGATCCTTGGGGTGCAGGTCCGTCGGTGATCGCGTCCGCTATGAGTTCCCCGGACTTGAATGAAGGGTGGGTTGGGGGATTCGGAGGAATGGAGGTTGTGGTAGGGCTGGTTTGCCTTGGTGTTGAGGTTCGGGAAAAGTGGCTCGTGCGGATGAAAAAGGTGGGTTATGTAAGTGGGGCGCTGGCCAATGGGAGGCGAGATTTCGTGAGTGGTGACAACTACTATTCCCTCTATATGGTCACCTTCCGACTGTCTACAAGAGCCTTCGATGACAGCATTCTGCATTTCTAATGGTTTACCAAAGGTTTCTAAGAGCTTGGGCTTCGATCGTGCGTGTGGTCCAGCCGTTTCTGCCATGTTTTTGGAAACAGTATGCGGAACGCTCAAATGCAATAAACATGTGCTGACGAAATGAAAAGAACTCATAATTGCCTCCATCAAATGTTGTCAGAAAGAGTGCATTTACATATCAATCGTTACAGGATCGTGAAGAGAATCTGGGGAGAAGAAAATAAAAACATTCAAAGTACCCGTCAGACTTCACTGCGTGAGAAGAGCCTCAACTTGCGCCTTGCAAGTCTCGAAATAGCCTTCCATGAAGGGAACAGCAATCGCTTGCTTGATGCCCAGCTCGGAGGCGATGTAGTAGAGAATACGATTGAGCCACTCTCGCCTCGCGGCAACGTCGATACGCGCGGGCTTCGTGATGGTGAAGTCCAGATCCGGAAGGTGTGTCGGACTGTCGAAAGCATGGGGTGGCGACGTATCAAAAACATGGCCCTGGGACCCCGGTTCCCCGGTCGCACGTATCGCCGCCGGAGTCGGCCCTGCTGATGGCGGAGCGCTTTGCTCAGTCGGGATAGGAGGCAGACGAGCAAATGCGTTGGGCTGGGGTGCTGAAACGGGCCCTTGTTGGTACAGCGGGTGTATGTTTCGCACGGGCATCCTGAACACCGCAGGTGAAGGGGCAGGCGCGATTAGCAAGGGACTTGGAGTTTGTCGCGTGTACGGCGATGCTTCGTTGCTATTCGGTGGGGTGGGAGGGACGGCTGCGTCAGGTATCAGGCCGGCTTTGAGGATGGAGTCCATAGTCCCGAGAGACCACATCATGATGAAGCCTCTCAAGCCAACCACGTCCTGGTCTGACTTTCCGTAGATGGGGACTGCCATTGTCCCCAGCACTGCGGAGCAACTCTTCTCCATGAGGTTGACCATATGTGTCGTTGCGAAAGAATGATGGACTTGCAGCCCTGTGTTGTCGAGCGCGCCAGAAGTTGTATTGTTGGGCATCGGATCGGAAGCCTGAATCGGCTCAGGCAGCTTGAACATCCAATTCAAGATTTCCAACAGATCACGAAGAGCAAAGATGCGGGTTGTGCGGTAGAACGTCCAGATCCAGCATCTTCTCAACGTCGTGTACGTGTGGATCTCCTCTGGGGCACCCTGACTCTCGAGTAGGAGGTTTCGCCATTTTGACTCGTACGTGCAGCGAGCATCGGGAGTGTTTCGCTCCATCCCATACCGCCACTCTCGAGGAAGGGAACTTTCCCAGGCTTGGAATTCGGCATCCAGTTCTAGGGCAGTTCGTAGCAGCTCTTGAAGGTCACCGCGGTTGGTCGGTGGCGTCGAGCTGTGCTTTGTCTCGTGCCATTTGGCGTGCAATTCAGCTTCCTCGTGTATCAATCTCAAGACGCAGATTCCCGAAGCGCTGTAGAAGTTGGGTAGATATTTTCTGGTCGCCACAACATTTTCGACCGAAACCGGTGGGCGCTTTCCTCTTTGTAGGTTGCTGACCAGCTGTTGCCAATGGATCAGCTGTAGTTTAGTTAACAAAGCTATGGAATGTGGGGTTTACCATTTGAACAAGAGATACCTCATAAAGACGGGCCGAGACTGTATTTGTGTAGTACTCGTCCATGGAGCGCAGTTGTAATAACGCACTTGCGCCTTGGCTATGTGCGAGGTACGACCCACCCTTCGTCGGGCTCGTGAGGCTCTGGCTGAATGTAAGCGAACGTCAGGAGAAGGAATGATAGATTCGTACCCCGTAGATCCCCATCAGGTAGACCGAACAGAGAGCTTCATCTGTCGGTGCCTGCTCTTTATCTGCGATCGTTTTCTGGAGTAACTTGATGGCCTTGCCTAAGCATTCTACACCCAATGCCTGCGCTTGCGGGGCGTTGCGTCTATTGGCGAAGTTGCTGTAAGCAACTGCGTCTACGACAGTGGCTAAACAAGATCCTTCAGGGGCTCTCTGATATAAATCGGGAATAAAGTCCCATAGTGCGTCGGACATTGCCTCTGGGGGTTTGTTCGGCGTCTCGAAGACGACGAAATCGTAAAGAAAGCGTTCATAAGCAACACGGCGAAGACCGACGCCGACTTGTCCCGGTATTGAGAGTTCGAGAGGGTCCAATACAGACGAATACGCTGGCCTTGGTTCAGTTGTAACAGACTCTTCGCTTCTGTTTGTTGAGTGGGAAAGCGGGGCATTCTGGAGAGAATGCTGGTTTTTAGGCCAGGACTGGGAATTAACATTGCTCTCGCTGCCAATACGCTGACGTGGTTTGGACCTTTTTCGCCAGGAATCTTCTGCTTTCTGGGCGGCGACTGCAGTCTGATTTCGGAACAAAAGGTCTGCTTGGTCGCGGTATTTGCACTCGTGGCCCGTTTTGGAACAACGGGAGCAAACAGGTTTCGTTTCGTCGCACTATTTACCACAGTCAGCACGAAACAATCACGGGAAGCGTCATGTGCCTTGACGGGCAAGCGTTCGAAAGAGAAGGGTATCTCGATAGGAAGACATTATATGGGGCAAACGAGGGAAAAAGCTACGGAACTAATACAGAGACTACTTACCTTTACTTTCTTCGTCCTACATGACTCACAGCCTTTGCTCGGGCGCCCACGATATGACATGATGAATGACCGGACCTGGTAAGGAGAGCGAAATACCCGCCTTTGCGGGAAGGAATGCCAATTGATCAAGATGTTGAACCGCTGAAGAATATCTCTCGCTGCGCATGGGATGGGTGTGAGTTATGCAACACTCAAAGTAGGGTGGGAGACGGAAGTGCAAGCTGTGAATTGATCGGCGCAAGGATAGACTGGGGCTCATCATTCTTCTTGTGTCAGTCTGGAGGCATGGCGCTAGAAAGAGGACGAATGAGGACTCACCAGACGACTTCTCAGGGCAAAACCCGGGAGGCAGCCCCTCGTCGTTTGGTGTCCGCCTCAGACCGGAAGCTGTATTTCCCTTCTAGTAGTAGAGGACAGTTTGCGGGCCGATTTGTATCACGCAGTCGGTGTTTTGCAGGCGCGTTCGTGCAACTCTTCGGCTGGCATTTAGGAGTCGCTATTGACGAGCCTCACGATTTAGCACTACCCAATACTGCGGTAATTGCATGGTGGACTACACAGTGTATCTGATGATGGATCATGACTGGTGGTGGAAGGAACGGCACTTTGGTCCTCCCTAAAGCCAAAGCATCTATAGTGCATCCCGTCTGAGACAAGTCGGTCTTGGCAAACGCTACACCTGTGGCATACCCTCCGCGACCCGGACGCGTTTCGGGCGCTGCCTTTCCCGGATCTTAATTCGAAGGCGACCGTTTACTTTCAGCTTGGGCTAGACTTAGTATTGCACGTACCCGGCCCCTGTCGGATTCTTCGAAATTTTTCTGCGAAAAAGCCCGCGCGTTATGCGGGCCTCCTAGCTTAACAATAATTATACGCTTAACGATACAAAACCCCCACTAGCTATCTATATACATTAAAATACGGCCTATTTCGCGCTAGCTAAATAATAAATAGTGCCTCTAAGGTTTCTAAGTATATCCTTAAGTGCTAGGTACTTACTAGCTACGCTATAAGGCTACGAGCGCTCTTAAAGCCTAATATAAGTATATACGCTAAAGCTTATAGACTAAGCTATTAATAACTCTAATACGCCTACCTAGATAGTAATACACGCTTAACGAGTCTATCTATAAACTAGAAGCTTACTAATAAGTAGAGCCTTACTCTTAAGTAATTTCTTAATGCAATTAACGTAATTAAATTTAGTATATACGCTAGGTTAGTGTTTTAGTAGGTAGACGCGCTCCTTAGAGAGGCTTACGTTAGACCTAACTCTACCCCTACTATTAGAAAACACTAGGTAAAACGCTAGTTTTATACCTATATTAGTATTTACTATCCCGCATAGGCCCTTACTAAGGCGAGACCTACATATACCTTTATATTAGTATATATATTATTCTATACTTCGCCTACTATTAAAAACTAATACTATATACTATATCTTTTAGATATATAGCCTAGTAGTATAGAGCTAGCCTATTACAGCTAGCTATAAGAATACCTAGAGTATTATTAAGTTAAGATAAAGTCTATAAAGGTTACTTATAAGCTTACGTAGTCGCCTAAGAGTATACGTAACTAGTTTTTAAAGCTTAGAGATATTCTTACTAAGTAGGATATTCTAGTAGAGAATATATAGAATATAGATAAGCATAGTATCTATATTAGTATTATAAAGAACTAGTATATATTTATAAAGTATAGAAAGTAGCTAGTAATTCTATATAGTAATAATTATAAGCTAGTTATACTAGTTAAGGCTATCTTTACTATAGGTAATTTTATTAAGCCTATAATAATTATTAAGGTATCTACTCTTTTTAAGTACTAGATTATTAACCTGCCTAATAACTACCTTCTCTATAAGTTAGAAACTAGCTATAGTAATAACTAGCTAAGTCTTAACTAGTTATACTACTTTAATAAAATAACTTAAGAGAGAACGTAAGGCGTATAGCAGCTTCTTTTAATAGATAGCTATAGGTTTTATCTTACTAGCAAGTTTTATACGTATATAGAGCCTAATAAAATATAGCTCTATGCGCTACCTCTATATACTACCTACTTTCTTTAGCCTCTTAACGTAGGCTATTTTTAACCTCTAAAATAGTATTATAGATAGGTTCTTAACTACATAGCTTAGATAGGTATAATAGATATTAATAAGGCTAACTTTATAGCTACTATTAATAATATACGCTATTAAGCCTTCTAGCTATTAATAATTATAGGTAGGTAGAGAAAAATAGGGCTATACTTACTTAACCTAGAGCGCGTTATCTAGTATCTTAACTTATAAGAGATAGCTTATAATAGTATAACTAATAAAGGTGCTATATTAAAAATATAGCGTTAGCTCTAAGACTCTCTACTTTAGCCCTCTACTTATTAAACGTTAAGAATAAGGATAGCTAGCTTATCTTATATACGCCTACGTAAAGCGCTTATTAGACCTAAGTAACTCTTCTTACTACTATCTACTATCTATCTATAGTTAGCTCTAGCGCTCTTACGCCTAGCTAGCTTAGCTAGTAGACACTCTAATTAGTATAAAAGCTAGCCCTATAGGCTACTAGAGTTACTAAGGCTCTTAAATAAGCTCTTTTTATTAACGTTATAGCTAATATTATGCGTATAATTAAAGAACTAGAGGCTTTAGCTTAAATAGTAGAGAAACTATAGGCGTAGCTACTATTCTCTTAGGCTACTCTTAACGCCTACGCAGAGCAACGCTAGCACTTAAGATAAGCTCTTAATATTAGTAAAGGTTTTATATACGTAAAGAACGCTTATGCTATAATTATATATTAATAAAAAGATAAGATTATAAAGTAGAAGTAAGTTCTTTATATACGCTAGAATAAGAAGATTATAATATTACTTAGTAGGTAAAAGTAGCTATAATTAAATATACGTAACTAGAGTAAGAAGTCCTTAAAGCTTTAAAAAAAGAAAGTAGTTACCTTTAAGAATTAGATAGCGTATATCTACTTACTAAAGAACTCTTACCTCTAGGCTTTACGTAATGCTAATTAGCTCTATATAACTAAGAGAGTTAGGTTCTATAACTAAATTAAGCTATTCTTAGTTATAGTTATAGAGAGCTACTTACTAGCTTAAAGGCCCTATAACCTATATACCTAGTACGTATCTTAGAAGGCTACTATTAAGATCCAAGAATGTGAAATAAAGGGCGGAAAGGATAGAATAATAACGACGGTACGGCGCGGCATCGTATTACCCGCAACTAAGATTATATAACAACACTATCCCGCTAAGTAAGAACATTCCGCTAAGCAAGGAATAGCTAACTATTTCTAGATAGCTGTACCCTCCCGCGCACTATAGATAGTAATATTACTAAGGAATAGCACTAGTATATATAGAAACCTAGGAACCCCTATAGTTCCTAGTATTTAACTTATTTAATAATCTATTATTTAGATTCTAGTAAGTATTATTAATTTAACTATTTTATAATATTAATACTAACTACCCTATTACTTACTTACGTAACTAATAACCTCTCTCCTCTATTATTACTCCTATCTAAGAACTAACTTATCTCTTTAGAATTAGCTACCCTGTAGGAACGTAATATATTAAACACTCTTAATATAAGCGACTTTAAAGGTATTACTACAGTTACTAATCCTAAAAATAAAGTAGCTAAGCTAGACCTATACTATAAAGACTATAATAAACTTAAAGAATATATCCTTTAACTTAAACTCTATTTTTATATCTTAGAACTAGAAATAGAGGATAAGAAGAAAGTTATTCTTATAGTATTATACTTATAAGGTAAAGTAGCTACCTAAATCTAACTATACCTAGTAAGCTACCTAGCTAAGAAGAATTATAAAGGTAATACTATTAACTAGATTATTAAGAATTATAAGAACTTTAAGAAAGAACTTAGGTAACTCTTTAGAATTACTAATTAAGTACCTCTTACTAAATAAGCTATATAGTAACTCTGCTAGATATACTCTATTACTAATTACGCTATATGCTTTAAGAAATACGCTATATAGCTTAACTAGAAGGAAGTACCCCTAATAGTTATATATAAGTAAGGCTTAAAACTAAAAATCTATAAAAAACTACTATACTCTAGAAACTTTATTACCTTCCTAAAGAACCTCTATAAAGAGTCTATTAGAATTAACGCTAAGTAGTATAAACTATACTTAGAACTACGCTAGTAAAGGTAAAAGCTACGTTCTAGCTTTAGAAAGCTATCTAATAGCTACCTAATAAAACCTTAAACCTTAGGTAACTAAATACAGCGCTACTAATATAATAACTATAGTTATTATATAATAGAAGGAATCTAGTATAATAACTTAAAGAAAGGAAAAGAGAGAGGACTAGGCTTTTATAAGCTATACTAGCATAACTCTAGAGGACCTCTAATAGAACTATAATTCTAAGAAGTAGAGACGCGTAAATATTTTACGTATAGTAAGGTAGGCTACCTTATAAAGAATTACTATTCTAGGAATAAGGTTAGATAATAACTAAATATAAAATTAAAAGATAACTAGAAAATAGATAAAGAATAAGATATAGTTATTAAAACTAGAAGAATTAATTTAGAAGCTATAGAACGCCTAGACACTCTAAATAAATAACTATATAAAGATCTAGAAGAACTTAAAGATAAAGAAGAACTCTAATACTCTATTTAGCAGGCACTAACCCTATATCTAGATATAAAGAAACCTTACTTAGGCACACCTATAGTATAAGACTTCCTTAAAGATATTAAGACGTAGCTACGTAATAGAGACGCTCTAGTATATAGAATCCTTAAAAATGAACGTAAATTAATAGAAGAGTATAAGAGAAGACTCTATATAGTTACCTAAGAAATATAAGACACTGCGGACTATAACTATAAGTATTAGAATAAGAGCTAGAAGTATAATAATAAGCTACTAAACTACTACCTATAATACTACGTAGATGTATATAACCTAAAGCATAGAAGTATAAACTATATAGTATACGTAGATAACTACTGTAAAGTATACTATACAGCTAAGGTAAATATAAGCTACTTTCTAGGGGTAAGGTATTAATATAAATAGAAATAGTTTAACTACCCTATAAATAAATATAATAAATACCTATAAGATAAACGCGAGGCATAGTACTTCCTGTAGAAAACTAACGCGGAAAATATAGCATGCACTCTGCTAGTAGACAGAGTCTGCGTCTAGGATAAATAGTAAACCTATATTACGTTCCTACGGGGTAGCTAATTCTATAAGGGTAAGTTAGTTCTTAGGCAGGAGCGATAATAGGGGAGAGGTTATTAATTACGTAAGTAAGTAATAAGGTAGTTAGTATTAAGGTTATAAACTGCTAAATTAATAATGCTTACTAGAATCTAAATAATAGATTATTAAATAAGTTAAACACTAGGAACTATAGGGGTTTCTAGGTTCTTATATATAACGTTACTATCCCTTTAGAGTGTTACTATCTAGAAAGCGCGGGATAGTTTAGCTATCTAAAGATAGTTAACTATCCCTTGCTTAGCGAGATGTTGCTGCTTAGCAGGATAGTGTTATTATATAATCTTAGCTGCGGTAATACGGCGTTGCCTCGCACCTTCGCTGTTGTTCTATCCTTTCTACTCTTTATTCCACATTCTTAGATCTTAATAACCTGCTTAAGGGTAATGTGTAAGAAGCACTACTAGAAAAAGAAAAAGAATAAATTCTACCTACACCTTCTAGTATTTGCTATATAAATTAACCCTAGCTATAGTATAAGATTCTAACTTAATAGGGGATAAAGTAATAATAACTATTAAGTACCTAAACTTAGATAATAGCCTTTTTTAGACTAAGATTAAGGCGTAAAGATACCTTCTAAGAATTTAATACTATAGGTAATAGAGCATTAATAAAACTTACTATCTAGCTTAGAAATGTTAAAGCTAAGGCTATAATAGACCTAGAAGCCTAGAAAAATTATATCTTACTAACTATTACTAGAAATGTAGGATTTATATAAAAATAAAAATAATAATCTTACCTTTTATATGCAGGAGATAGGGCATTAATGCTAAAGATACTAAGAATAGACTATAAAGTTAGAATAACGCTTAAGATTAATTAATACTAAAAGTAAATTACCTTTAATATACTAAGATACTGTTAAGATTTAAGAATGTAGAATAAAGAGCGAAAAGGATAGGACGATAGCGTTAGTACGGGGCGGTACTGTATTACCGCAACTAAGATTATATAACAACACAATTCTGCTAAGTAAGGATATCCTGCTAAGCGAGGGATAGTTAACCCTCTCTAGATAGCTAAACCCTCTTACGTTCCTAGAATAGCGGCACTCTAAAGGGATAGTATTATTATATATAGAAACCTAGGAATCCCTATAGTTCCTAGTATTTAACTTATTTAATAATCTATTATTTAGATTCTAGTAAGCATTATTAATTTAATAGTTTTATAACCTTAATACTAACTACCCTATTATTTACTTACGTAATTAATAACCTTTTCTCTATTATTACTTCTATCTAAGAACTAACTTACCTTTATAAGATTAGCTACCCTATAGAAACGTAATATATTAAACACCCTTAATATAAGCGACTTTAAAGGTATTACTATAGTTACTAACTTTAAGAACAAGGTAGCTAAGCTAGACCTATACTATAGAGGCTATAATAAACTTAAAGGATAAATTCTTTAACTTAAACTCTACTTCTATATCTTAGAACTAGAAATAGAAGGAAAGGAGAAGGTTATCCTTATAGTATTATACTTATAAGGCGAAGTAGCTACCTAGATTTAACTATACCTATTAAGCTACCTAGCTAAGAAAAACTGCAAAGGTAACGCTATTAACTAGATTATTAAAGACTATAAGAACTTTAAGAAAGAACTTAGGTAACTCTTTAGAATTACTAATTAAGTACCTCTTACTAAATAAGCTATATAGTAACTCTGCTAGACATACTCTATTACTAATTACGCTATATACTTTAAAAAATACGCTATATAGCTTAACTAGAAGGAAGTACCCCTAATAGTTATATATAAGTAAGGCTTAAAACTAAAAATTTATAAAGAACTACTACGCTCTAAAAACCTTATTACCTTCTTAAAAGATCTTTATAAAGAGTCTATTAGGATTAACGCTAAATAGTATAAACTATATTAAAAACTACGCTAGTAAGAATAAAAGCTACGTCCTAGCTTTAGAAAGCTACCTAATAGCTATCTAATAAAGCTTTAAACCTTAAGTAACTAATAGTAGCGCTACTAATATAATAATTATAGTTATTAGCTAATAGAAGAGATCTAGTATAATAACTTAAAAAAAAAAGGAAGAGAGAGGACTAGGCTTTTATAAGCTATATTAGCGCAACTCTAGAGAACCTCTAATAAGACTATAACCCTAAGAAGTAGAGACGCGTAAATACTTTATATATAGTAAGCCTAGCTACCTTACAAAGAACTGCTATTCTAGGAATAAAGTTAAATAATAACTAAATATTATATTAAAAGATAACTAGAAAATAAAGAAAGATAAAGAATAGAACGTAGTTAGTAAAATTAAGAGAATTAATTTAGAAACTATAGAACGCCTAGATACTCTAGATAAACAACTTTATAAAGATCTAGAAGAAATTAATAATAAAAAGAACTCTACTACCTTATCTAGCAGGCGCTAACCCCGCATCTAGATATAAAGAAATCTTACTTAGGCATGCCTATAGTATAGGACTTCCTTAATAACTTTAAGATATAACTACGTAATAGAGATACTCTACTATATAGAATTATAGAAAAGAAACCTAAACCTATAAAGAAAAATAAAGAAAGACACTATATAGTTACCTAGAAAATATAGAATACTATAAAATATAACTATAAGTATTAAAATAAAAGCTAGAAGTATAATAATAAATAACTAAACTACTAACTACGTTACTACGTTAATATGCGTAACTCTAAATATAGAGCATAAGCTATATAATATGCGTAGATAACTACTATAAGATATACTATATAGATAAGGTTAATAGAAGTTACTTCCCTAGAGCTAGACATTAATGTAAGTAGGAATAGTTTAATTCCCCTATAAACGAGTGTAATAAATACCTATAGGATAAGCGCGAAGTATAGTACTTCCTGCAGAAAACTAACGCGGAAAATATAGTATGCACCCTACTCGTAGACGGCATCTATATCTAGAATAAATAGCAAAACTGCTTAGAAGTAATATGTAAGAAACACTATAATAAGAAAAGTGTAACGGCCCTGCGCAGCCTGCTGGCTAGAGGTCACATAACTACGCGAGTTAATTAACCCTTAGGGGCCGAGCGCGCCCTCAGCCAATAGATGTTCTACCTTAAGCGAGCTTATAAGCGCGAGCTCTCTATATACCTCCTTTTATCCTATCTTAGTGTAGCTAAAATAGAGCTAACCTATCTTATTAATACTCTATAATAGTAAAGACCGCGCTTATTATTATATTACACTAAGATTACCTTATTTAGCTAGAGGACAGTAATATAATATCTTAGGCTATACCGCTTAACCTACCTACGCGTAGCATTCGTTAATAAGCCCCTAGAGATCCTATCGCATAACTAGCCTAAGCGTTTAGTTTATTATATATAATTACCTACCTCCGTACTAAGAGGACCTATCGCGTTTGCTAGATAACCTAGAGACGAACAGGCGGCCTACCTTACAGTTTTAAATAGCCTAATTAAGAATTAGGTGCTTAGTCTAGGACTAGGTACGCGCTCTAGGAGTACGCTAGATTAAGTAACTAACTACTCTATAAAGCCCTACTAAGTAGGCTACTGCCTAGTATATTAAAAGAGAGTTAAGGACTCTATCTCTACGCGAGCGTTAAGGACCTGTTATAAGAGAATAAACCCTCTTAATTAACTAACACCTTCTTCCTATAAGAGAACTAATTATTAGCTATACTACCTGCAGCTTAACTATTACTATACTACCTGCAGCTTAACTACCTACCGCCCTACCTGTGGTATTAACTATAGCTACCCTACCTGCAGTATATCTCTAGGATATAGGACGGCTATCTAGGATTAAGATAAGGGTAGACCCTAACGCCGCTGCGACTAAGGAAGAACACACGCCCCCTATCTAGGCCCTTTAGTGCTAAGCATCCTACTACGTTAATAATAAGATAAGGAAGGACTAAATAATTAAGTAGAGCTGCGTTAAGGCCTAATATAGAAAGAGACCCTTCGCGATAAAGGTAGAAGGCACTACCTAGGAAACTATAGTATATAAGGCTTAAGAGGTTAAGGCTACTCTCCTTTAGCTTATAACTCTTAAGCAGCTCCTTATTACTTAGGAGCTAGAACGCTGCTACCTTAAGACTCTCGCGTACTAAGATTACGTAGATACGCTAGGTAAGGCGCTAAACATAGCTAAGACTAAGCTCTTAGAGGCTAAGGATAAGCTTACTAAGCTACGCTAGCTGCTTAATAACACGCTTAAGTAGGTAGCTAATAAGGATAAAGCAATTAAGTCGCTTAAGGACTAGGTTAGGACTACGCGCTAGGCTAGCTAGCCCTTTCTATTAGAGAAGGCTAGCTAAGCCCTAGCCTTATTACTAGTAGCGTTAAAGCTATTATAATTTATAACCTTACCTTACACGCTAGTTAACCTGTGTCTTAAGCTGCCTAGAATAGATAATAAAGTAGACCTACTACTATAATAATTAACCTATATACTAGTAACCTTACTTACCTTATAATTAGTAAGCGCTTATAGCTAGTGTTACGACTAATAGGTCGAACAAGCGACAGGAATAATAATTAGTCGCGTACCTAGACGCTAACGGAAGGTACTAAGATATAAACACTAATTATTATTATATTACGTAATTAATAGCCGCGCTAAGAACTAGCGATAGCTTTAGTAGGAACTATCGCAACTATTAATAGTCCTATAACTAACTATTAATACTAGAGCTACGAGTATATAGAAACAGCAGGAACTCTTATAGTTCCTAGTGTTTAACTTAGTTAATAATCTATTATTTAGATTCTATTAAGCATTATTAATTTAATAG
>MU005570.1:1530515-1542037 GCA_010405425.1 Lentithecium fluviatile CBS 122367
CCTATAGACTAATAGGTAGAGAAGTTCTATAAGAAGCTCTCTAACGCCCTACGCACGTAAATAAGCGTCTATTACTAATAATATAGTAATTAGTATAATAACTACGTTAACCTTACGTAGGACTTCGCGTAAGAGCTAGCTATTAGCAGTGCTTAGAGAGTTACTACGTAGGTAGAGAAGTCTTAAAGGACTAAGCTACGTAGTTATAAGTAACTTATGCTAGCTGCGCTAACCTAAGTAGCCCTGCTAGCTATAGCCCTTCTAACTATTTTAAGGAAGGATAAGCTATATTATAAGTGCTAGAGGTCTAGCTATTATAGCTGTAACTACCCGCACTAGCGCGCTAAGTATAAGCTAGTTAAACCTACTCTAGACGATAATCCTACGCCTATATCTAATAAGGAACTAATGCCTACGTCTAACAACGATAACTCTAATAAGCTAATAGGAAAAGACTCGCTCTAAGGGAAGTCTTCTCTTTAGGGCTAAACGTTAGAGCGATTAACCTATACTAATAGCTATTTAGTAGTAGAGCCTTTATACTACTATACTAGATCTTAACGTATAGCCTAGTAGTTAAGCTTATAGGACTTATTAATATAGAAGTAAGTAGCTATACGCTCGTCTACCTTAAGCACCTGCAGATAATAAAGAAGGGACTTAAGATATAAATATAGCGCATAAAGCTAATCCCCCTAGCTAGGTACGATAGCTAACTAAACAGGCAGGTAGACGAGTACTTTAAGGCTAATCTAATCCTTAACAGCTATTGTCTATCTACCTACTTTATCTTCTATAATACGGGTTGCTATAACCTAATTATTAGCTATAAGGTACTTAAAGACGTAGGCGTCTAGCTTAACTATAGGAACTAAGCTCTATAGTAGATAGATAATAGACACGTTAACTGCAAGCGTAACATAGTAATCTTAACCCTATTAAGACTTCTAAAGGATAGCGCTACGCACTAGGCTAACGCAGATTAACGCGACGCGCTTATAGGCATCGCTACGACCTAGCTCTTAGCTCCGCGCCCGCGCTGTTATAAGTCTTAGCGCGTTAACTATTATAAGAACCTATAAAAGATAAATAAATAGCTTTATCTAAAATGCTGCTAGCTAACAGTTATATAACAGTCGCGCCCTTACGCTATTAATTAAGAAGACCTTACTACTACTAGTCTAGATATTAACATAGTAGAAGCTACTACCTTTATACTTTACGCCTAATAAGAGGAAGTTGTAATTAGTTATATTAGCGTCTATAAGATAGATAAGCTTATTTAGGACTGTTAGGAGCCTAATTAGCCTAATCTAGAAGAGAAGCTTTACTAGCTTATGCTAGAGAAGCTGCTATTACTAGCCTACGCTAGAGCTACCCTAGCTTATTTCTTAAAAAGAGACTCTAACGTCCTACTGCCTTACTGTAACAGCGTAGATTATAACATTAAGCTAATAGGTAAGAATACGCTAACGTTAAGCCTACTATATAGTATATTACTTAAGTAGCTATAGCTAGTTAAGACCTACCTAGATAACTACCTTTGCTATAGCTTTATTACGCACAGTAACGCGTCTTACACGTCGCTAGTATTATTTACTAAGAAGCTAGGAGGAGGGTAGCGCTTCTACGTTAACTATTAATAACTAAATATAATTACTAAGAAAGACGCCTATTCTATTCCTTTAATCTAGAAGACGCTTATATAACTAGCGCGCGCTAGAGTATTTATAAAGCTTAACGTATAATAGGCCTTCTACTATATACGCTTAATAGAGTACGTAGAGAACCTAATAACCTTCTATATATAATATAGTAACTATAAGTATCGCGTGCTGCCCTTTAGCCTATGCAACGGCCTAGCTACGTTCTAGCGCTATATAAATAGGGTGCTATATAGCCTACTTAATAACTTCTATATAGCCTACCTTAATAATATTCTAATCTACTTAGAAGACCTGCTATAGTATAAGGAGTACGTCGCCTAGGTACTAAAGTAACTTAAGAACGCTAGCCTATAGATAGATATTAAGAAGAGTAAGTTTACTATTATAAGGACTAAGTTTCTTAGCCTAATTATTAGCATAGAGGGTATATAGAAGGACCCTAAGAAGGTTGCCGCTATACGTAACTAGCTAGTACCTACGTTAATTAAGAGCCTATAGTCCTTCCTAGGTTTTTACAACTTCTATTAAGCGTTTCTAAAGAACTATAGATAAATTATACGCCTACTTATAAAGTTACTTAAGCGCGGCGCCTAGCACGCCTTTAGTAAGCGTAAGCTAGCTGCCTTTTAGTAGGTAAAGGACCTTCTACTATTAGATAACGTTCTAGCCTACTACTCGCCCTATTATACTACCTAAATAGAGACTAACGCGAGCGATAGAGTTACTATAGAGGTGCTATTATAGCTCTAGGATAACAGTCTCTAGCGCTCTATAGCCTTCTACTCTAAGACTATAAGCGCACCTTAGATAAACTATAATATCTATAATAAAGAGATGCTAGCTATAATCTAGGGTCTGTAAGAGTAGCGCGCTTAGCTTATAGGCCTTTAGATAATTAATTCCTTTATTATAATTACTAACTATTAAGCGCTTAAGTACTTCTTAATAAAGCGTAAGCTTACTTCTTACTAGATATAATAAGCCCTAGCTGTAGCTAACTATAACCTAACGCTTACCTATTAGCTAGGGACTGTAAACGTTATAGCTAACGCGCTATTACGTAAGTAAGAGGAGCTAAAGACCTAGAAGGAGAAGGATAAGGCCGCCTATACGCGCGCCTTCCTATTAGCTAAGTAGATTAATCTTAAGCTTATTAAGCCTATAATTAACTACCTGCAGGAGCTGGCTGCGTATAGCTTATAATATTAGCTAATTAAGATTGCTGCTATAGATACCTTTATAGCCTCTCTTCCGCTAGATAACCCTTACGCCCTAATTAATCGCGTAATTAAGGTAAACTAGAGCTACCTAAGCTTACAACCCTATTAAGAGAAGGCTTAAGTAAGCAAGTTATAGAAGCTTACTAATAATAAACTACTTACCTATAGAGGTAAGCTTATAGTCCTAGCTATTAGCTTCTTACGCATCTACCTTATCTAAACTATGCACGCAACGCAGATTACTACGCACCCTAGTAAATAAAAGATAAGCTAGCTACTACGCGAACGCTACTATTAGCTATAAATAAGCTAGAACGTTAATTTATACGTTACTGCGTGTAAAGCTTATTAATAAAGCTACGCCCCTTATAATAAGACTCCTAGGCTACTTAAGTTTCTACCTATTCCTAAGTAAGCCTAGTAGAATATCTCTATAGACTTTAAGTCCTTCCCGCTAGATAAGAAGGGGTATAATAACGCCTTTATTATTATTAATTAACTAGGTAAGCGCTGCTTCTTTCTGCCCTACTATAAGATAACTACTGCAGCGTAATTAGCTAATATATACTTTTAGTATATCTAGCGCGTATTTAGGCTGCTCTAATTAATTATCTCTAATAGAGGCCCGCAGTTCGTCTCTGCCTTTATAGATAAGCTATACTAACTTATAGGTATTAAGTAGAAGCTCTTTATAGCCTACTACCCCTAGACTAATAGTAATATAGAGATTATAAATTAATACATTAACTAGCGCTTACGCCCCTTTATTAACTACTATTAAGATAAAAAGTCTAACCTACTACCCTATATAGACTAGGCCTAAGCTATTCTACCTTATAAGACTATAGGCCTATCCCTATTTAAGATAAAGTTTAGTTACTAGCTAGTCTATTACTAGAACTAGAAGGAGTGTATAAAGGCTTCCTCTATAGCCTATAAGCAGATATCTTATAAGGAGGCGTAGAGCTACGCTAGAGCCCGCTATAACGCTATAAAGCTTATAATAGAGATAGCTAAGAAAGGGATTACCTAAGCCTAGGCTTAATAGGCCTACTAGGTAAATAAGAAGCGACGCAAGCCTAACTTTATAATAGGTAACTAGGTCTACGTAACGCCTAAGAGCTTTATAATAGGACGCCTAAGTACGAAGCTTAACTAGCAGATGTACGGCCCTTACCCTATTATAAGTATAAGAGGACACTTCTATTAGCTCTAGCTACTGCCTTACATGCGCATGTATAACGTCTTCTACGCTAATTAACTTTAGAAGGCTCTGCTAGAGGGTATACCTAGCTAGATTAAACCTAAAGAGCTGCTAGTTAAGATTATTAGAAACCCTAAGTAGCTAGTAGAGAGGATACTTAATAGCTAGATCTATTATAGGCGCCTATAGTACTAGGCATTATAAGTAGCTTATAACTCTAACCTAACGTAGTATAACGCCTAAGGCTTTATTAGAGCCCTGCATAGAGTTAGAAACTATTATAAAGCCTACCTAGAGAAGCCTAGCCCGCTAGCGTAACTAGAGATCTAGCTACGAGCGTATAAAGCTAAGGAGGACCTAGAGGTAACAGAGAAGGATAACTAGGCAGCTATAAAGCCTATAGCTTAGAGATAAGTACGAAAAAGAAAGTAGATAGTAATATAAGGCTTAGGGACGAGCCTGCCCTAGAGGGGGGTAATATAACGGCCCTGCGCAGCCTGCTAGCTAGAGGTTACATAACTACGCGAGTTAATTAACCCTTAGGGGCTGGGCGCGCCCTTAGCTAATAGATGTTCCACTCTAAGCGAGCTTATAAGCGCGAGCTCCCTGTGTACCTCCTTTCATCCCATCTTAGTGTAGCTAAAATAGAGCCAACCTATCTTATTAATACTCTACGATGGTGAAGACCGCGCTCGTTATCACAAAAAGAGAGAATAGTTTCTACTTACACCCTCTAGTATTTACTATATAAATTAATTCTAGATATAGTATAAGATATAAACTTAGTAGAGAATAAAGTAATAATAACTACTAAGCACCTAAACTTAGACGACAGCCTTTTTTTAGACTAAAACTAAGGTAAAAAGACGCCTTCTAAAAGTTTAATACTATAGGTAATAAAGTATTAATAAAACTTACTATCTAAGTTAGAAATATTAAGGCTAGAGCTATAATAAACTTAGGGGCCTAGAGAAATTATATCTTACTAACTATAACTAGAAAAGCTAAACTTACGTTAAAATAAAAATAATAATTATACCTCCTATACGTAGAAGACAGGGTACTAATACCTAAGATACTAAGAATAGACTATAAGGTTAAAGTAACGCTAAAGATTAATAAATACTAAGAATAAATTACCTTTAACGTACTAAGATTCTTTAGTTATAAAGTAGTACTTAGGTTACTATAGTTAAGAAGGCATAACCTATATATTAAATAGAATAAGGGAAAGATATTTCTAACGCGCTATAACTATATACTATAAGTAAAGCCTATATATTAGTAGAATCTAATAATAGATAAAAGAGAACTTAATATACTCTTACGACTAGAAGTTAATAAATATAAATTAACCTTAGAAGACATTAGTAGGAACTACTAGGTTAAGTAACGTAAGAAGATAAGTATTAGCATAACTTATAATATTCCTAAATAATATAAGAAATAGAAACATCTATTTTAGGAAAGGGAAGAAAAAGTAAACCTACCTAAGTACTAACTCTAGAATTATATAATTAACCTAGAAGAAGGAAAATTACTACCCTTTAGACTACTTTACGTAAAACTAGTAAAGAACTTAAATAGAAAAGAGAATTTATAAAGAAAAAACTAGAAAAGAGATATATTTAAACCTTAAAATTGCTAGCAGCTAGCTTATTTACCTTTATAAGGAAGAAGGATAGAGAACTATAATCCTATATAGACTATTATAGGCTTAACGCGATAACTATTAAAAACTAATATCTATTACCTAATATAGCTAAACTAAAAGACAGACTTATAAAAGTAACTATCTTTACCTTACTAGACTTTTAAGATAGTTACTACCTTATATAAATAAAAGAAGGCGAAGAATAGAAAATAGTATTCTAATTAAGATATAGACTTTACGAATACTTAGTTATGCCCTTTAAACTTACTAACGCACTAGCAATATTTTAAGCACTAATTAATAATATATTAAGAGAATACCTTAATATATTTATTATTACCTATATAGATAACATCCTTGTCTTCTCTAAATATAATAAGAATTACTAAGGATATGTTAAGGCAGTACTTAATATACTAGAAAAAGTAAACCTACGCCTAAAACCTAAGAAATATAAGTTCTACGTATAAGAACTTAAATTCTTAGGCTTTGTTATTAACACATAAGGTATTAAAATAAGCCTAGATAAAATTAAAGCTATACGTATATAGCTATAACTAAGAATAGTAAAATATATCTAAGAGTTTCTAGGATTCTGCAGATTTAATTAATAGTTTATTAAAATATAAGCAGTAGTTACTACACCCCTAATAGAACTTATAAAGAAGAATATACTATTTATATAGAGAGACGAATAGGAAAAAGCCTTTTAACTTCTATAGATAGTATGTATTACGCTACCTATACTTATTAACTTCTAGAATAATAAGCTATTATAAATTAAAACTAATAAAAGTAAATACGTCCTTAGAGCCTACGTAAAGTAAGAAAGAAATAGAAAATAGTATCTAATAGCCTACTATTTATAAAAGCTTACAGACGCAGAAATAAGATATAATATCTATAATAAGGAACTATTCGCGATTATTAAAGTACTTAAGCATTAGTAAATCTACGTATATAGCTGCTCTAAACTTATTATCTTTACTAACTATAAAAACCTTCTAAGATTTATAATAACTAAGGATCTTACGCCGCAATAAGCTAGATAGTCTAAAGTACTTAGATAGTATAAGTTTAAAATTGTGTATACACCTAGAAAGAAAAACGGACGCGCTAATATACTAAGCTAATAAAGTAACTTAGTAGGAGATAAAATAATCGCACGCGCTACTATCCTAATATAAAATAAAAACAGATTACTTAGCCCTATATAAGAGCTTAATACGCTACTTATAATAGGATAAGAAGTACCTAAGAAATAATAAGAATAGGTTATTAAGCAACACTATAATAACCTAATATACAAACATCCTAGTATTATAAGGACTATAGAGCTTATTTAGCGTAACTACTAGTTTAAAGGAATAAAGTAAAAGGCTATAAACTACATCTAAAGATGCGCGGACTGCTAAAAGAACAAATATAGCACCTATGCACTATATAGAGAAATGTAAGCTATCTAGGTTCTAGACGAACCCTAGACTAATATATCTATAAATTTTATTACTAGACTACTAACTTTAAAGAACACTGTAAATAATATATTTTATAATATAATCTTAGTAATTATTAACTAATTTACTAAGTACGTAGAAATAATTCTATTCTATAACATCTATATAGTAAGATAACTTAGATTTATAATCCTAGACTAACTAGTTAGATATTACAGAATACTAAGAATAATTATTAGTAATTAAGATAAACTATTTACATCTAACTACTAGATAATACTAATAGCACTTATTAGAATAAAATAAAAACTATTAACGGCCTACTATCTGTAGATATATAGATAAACAGAATAAATAAATAGAACTATAAAAACCTATCTAAAAATATATAGTAATAAACTATAAAATAATTAGATATTACTATTACCTATAGCTTAGCTAGTATATAATAATAAAAAAATTAGAAGTAATAGAATAAACACTGTTCTATATAAACTATAGAAGACATCTATATCTCTTTAAAAGAACTCTACTAATAATAGTATAAACTAAAACAGCAGCTAATAACGTAAAAAAATGTAAAAAATATATAAAGAAATAAAAGAAAATATATAGAAAGTACAGTAAAAAAGCATTAACTATAATAACTAAAAATAAAAAATAGTACCTTAGCTAAAGAAGGAGGATAGAGTATATCTACTTATAAAAAATCTTCGCATAATATAACCTAGCAAAGAATTAGATTACGTAAAAGTTAGACTATTTTTAGTTCTTAAATAAATTAGCCCAGTAAATTATAAACTCTAACTTCTAAGTAATGTAAAGGTCTACCTAGTATTCTATATATCTACCCTAGAACTAGCAAATCCTAAAACGCTACTATAAAAAACATTTTACTACTAAAAGAATAAAGATAATAAATATAAAGTTAAAGTATTACGCGGGTACTGCGAAATAGACAAAAAAAACTTCTAAGATAGTAATTTCTACTAGAAATAGCTAGTAAAGTAGAAAGGTTACCTAGAGTTAGAAAATATATAGGAACCTAAAGCTAACCTATAAAACTATTAGTAACTACTTAAGGAAGTAAGACTAAGGTTTAACGCCTATTACTATACTAGATAAGTGTAACTAAGAAAACTACTTATAACTAAAGAATAGCGCTATCCTCTATAGGAATAAAGAAATTTAAGCTACTAAGACTAGGCTCTAATAGGACTAAGAATAGGAAATTATTAAGAAGCTAATCTAATAAAGAATTAGAAAGAAGGAGACTATTAACCTATAATTAGCCTAGGTTAGCAGGGGCTATACCTACAGAGAATAAGGGTATTACACTTAATTTATCTAACTACTTCTAAATATAAAGTAGAGTAAGGTTCTAATAGGCTATATCTTACTTATAACTCTTTAGCTCTACTAATTCGCGCTACGCGTAAGTAACTACCTAAGTAACCTATACTATAGACTTCTCTATATAAAGAAGCGCTAGTTTCTTCTTACACTTCTTTTACTCTACCTTCTTCTACTCCTCTTTAGAAATAAATAAACTACACTTAGCCTTTACTATAATATACCTAGTATAGTAACTAAATACTATATCTATAAAATATTAAAAATTCTTCTCTTTATAATAACTATACTAGAATAATATATCTTATATAGCTATATAAATATGCGCTACTTAGAACTAACGCTCTAAGGTAGAAGTCTCCTTATAGGGTGCACGCGCTCTATAAATTTAGTATTTCTTAGGCATAGTTAGTAAGGTCTAAAGAACATAAACTAAGCGTAGGGAACTATAGACTTTATACCTATAGCAGGAATATAGCATGGGAGGATAAGTAGGGGTATTAGGACAATTACCTAGAAAGAGGGGAGGTAATGTTAAGATCTAAGAATGTAGAATAAAGGGCGGAAAGAATAGAATAATAGCGTTAGTATAGGGCGGCACTGTATTACTATAACTAAGATTATATAATAACACTATCCTACTAAGTAAGGATATCCTGCTAAGCGAGGGATAGTTAGCCCTTTCTAGATAGCTAAACCCTTCTACGTTCCTAGGATAGCAGCACTCTAAAGGGATAGTATTATTTTATATAGGAACCTAGGAACCTCTATAGTTCCTAGTATTTAACTTATTTAATAATCTATTATTTAGATTCTAGTAAGTATTATTAATTTAATAGTTCTATAACCTTAATACTAACTACCCCGTTATTTACTTATGTAATTAATAACCTCTTCCCTATCGTCGTTCCTGCCTAAGAACTATCTTACCCTTATAGGATTAGCTACCTCGTAGGAACGTAACAGATTCTCTAGTTATAAAATAGTGTTAGAACTACTATAGTTAGGAAGATATAACCTATATATTAAATAGAATAAGGAAAGGATATCTCTAACGCGCTATAAATATACACTATAAGCGAAACCTATATATTAATAAAGTTTAATAGTAGATAAAAGAGAACTTAATATACTGTTGCGACTAGAAGTTAATAAATATAAACTAACCTTAGAAGACGCTAGTAGGAACTACTAGATTATAAAATGTAAGAAAATAAGTACTAATATAACTTATAACATCCCTAAACTATATAAGAAATAGAAACACCTATTTTAAAAAGAGAAAGAAAAAGTAAACCTACCTAAGTATTAACTCTAGGTTTATATAATTAATATAGAAAAAGGAAAAATACTACCCTTTAGACTACTTTACGCGAAAATAGGCATAGAACTTAAATAAGAAAGAGAATTATAAAGAAAAATCTAGAAAAGGGATATATTTAAACCTTAAAATTACTAGTAGCTAGCCTATTTACCTTTATAGTAAAGAAGGATAGAGAATAATAATCCTATGTAGACTACTAAAAACTTAACGTAATAACTATTAAAAATTAGTACCTACTACCTAATATAAGTAAATTAAGAGATAGACTTATAAAAGCAGCTATCTTTACGTTACTAGACCTCTAAGATAGTTACTATCTTATATAGATAAAGGAAGAAGAAGAATAGAAGATAGTATTCTAATTAAGATGTAGACTCTATAAATATCTAGATATGCCCTTTAGACTTACTAACGTACTAGCAATCTTTAAGGCATTAATTAATAATATGCTATAAGAACACCTTAATATATTTATTATTACCTATATAGATAACATTCTCGTCTACTTAGAATATAAAAAGAACTACTAAAAGTATATTAAAACTGTACTTAGCGTATTAGCAACTGCTAAACTACGCCTAAAACCTAAGAAATATAAGTTTTACGTATAGAAATTAGAATTTTTAGGCTTTGTTATTAATACTAAAGGCATTAAGATAAGCCTAGATAAGATTAAAGCTATATAAATATAGCTATAACTAAAGACTATAACCTATATCTAAGAGTTCCTAGAATTCTGCGGATTTAATTAATAGTCTATTAAAAAAAAAAAAGTATTAAAGTTACTACACCTCTAATAGAACTTATAAAAAAGAATATACTATTTATATAGAGAGATAAATAGGAAAAGGCCTTCTAACTTCTATAAATAGTATATATTATGCTACCTATACTTATTAACTTCTAAAGTAATAAACTAAGTATTAAAATAGACGTAAGTAACTAAGCCCTTAGTACTTATGTAAAGTAAGAAAGAAATAGGAAATAGCATCCTATAGCCTATTACTTATAAAAACTTATAGACGTAGAAACAAGATATAATATTTATAATAAGAAACTATTCGCGATTATTAAAGCGCTTAAATATTAGTAAATCTACGTATATAGCTGCTTTAAACTTACTATCTTTACTAATTATAAGAACCTCTTAAGGTTTACTATAATAAAGAATCTCTTACTAAAATAAGTAAGATAGTCTAAAATACTTAGATGATATAAATTTAAAATTGTATACACGCCTAGAAAGGGAAACGAACGCGCTAACGCACTAAGCTAATAAAGTAACTTAGCTAGAAATAAAACTATTACACGCGCCTCTATTCTAGTATAATATAAAGATAGGACACTTAGCCTATTATAAGAACTTAATACGCTACTTATAATTAGATAAGATATACTAGAAAAATAATAAGAATAGGTTATATAATAACACTATAATAACCTAATGTTTAGACACTGTAAACTAACTACCTAGAGCTAACTAGATAACCTAAAGTAAAAGAATAAGAATTTTCTTTCCTACTTTACTAACTTCTAACGCCTAATTACTAATATAAACTTAAATAAGGGCGCCTAGATTAACTAGCTTTACTATTCTCTATTAGATAACCTTTACTAAGTAATAGTTAGTATCCTAATCCTCT